>JAPKLY010002698.1:0-22891 GCA_026898435.1 Prunella vulgaris | reverse complement strand
CATAAGCTGCCATCTGCAGAAACTCTAACAGATTATGCTCGGAATTACATCTGGATTTATTTTTTCTGCAAATTGCCGTCGAGAAGACTGAACAAAGCTGATGAGAGAGAAGACTGAACCTTTTTTAAATTTAATAATTAGAGAGCTGGATTCCATGCGATTTCAGCTGTAAGCAATGTTTTAAAAGCGGAAGCGGAAGTTGACCCGACCACCTTAATATTTTGGGTTGGACCGAGTTTAATCGGGTCTAATTATTTTTAAAGCGGTTGAACTGGTGTGACATCATAAATGCATAATATATAATTATAAATATTTATATATATATTTTCTAATAAATTATATATTTTATGAATAAATTTTATTGAAATAATAAATTAAAGTTAGATATTATACTGGAGGAAGGTGGAGACTTAGAGTTGTGTTTTCAGTATGTGAAATTATATCTATTATCTAGGGTTATGAATTAAAATTAGATATTATATTATTAAATTATATTTAATATGTATTATATATATAATTAATTTAGTTAATTCTGTGTAAAAAAATACAATTTTATCAAAAAATTAGTCAAAGCGCCGTTTCGGCCGGTCCAACGAGTGACCGGTTCGACCCGGTTTTTACCGCTTTTGAGCGCTTTTCAGGCGCTTTTGAAAATGCCCGGTCCAACGTATTAAAGCGGCCCGGAGAGGTGTCCGAGTAGCGGTCGTCCGGCCAGTCCGATCCGCTTTTTAAAACACAGGCTGTAAGTCAACAAATAATACTCCCTCCGTCCCGTAGGAATTTGCACCCTACGGGACGGCACATTTTTTAAGAAAAATGTATTTTATATATAAAATAGTGGCATATGGGTAAATATGTGTAAATGTTTGTGAGTGTGCACGTAAATCAATGTTTCCTTTTTTAGTAGTGTGCAAATTCCTGTGGGACGTCCAAATAAGGAAAGTGTGCAAATTCCTGTGGGACAGAGGGAGTAGTAATTTAGTAGGTGAGAAAATGACAAGCATTGCTTGCCCAGGTGACGTAGTGGAACCCGCCAAAAGAGATGGTCCTACAAAAAGTTGAGTTGGACTCGTAAACTCATAAGCGTGTGTTTTTTAAACGTCCATTAAACAATTAATAAAATATACTCCCTCCGTCCATGAAAATTGGACTATCCTTATTGTTTACGGTTATTAAGAAAAGTAGATGTTGATGTGTAAAAGTGAGTGTATTAATATAAAAAAATATTTAATTATTAAAAAAATACTTGATGTGATGTGTAAAAGTGAGTATATGTGTATAAAAAATGAAAATAATGATTGTAAGTTTTCCATTTTAGGTAAGTAGACCATTTATTGTGGACGACCATTTAAGGCAACGTGGACCATTTATCGTGGACGGAGGGAGTAATATTTAATAGTTTATAATATCTTAAAATTTATATTTTATAAGTTGTAAAAAAAACAAAATTTTTTAATATTTAATAATAATTTATCTTAATTTATCTAACGAGCCAAATGAGGCCTAAGATAAATTAAATTATCTTATCTAATTTGATGTTTGGTTTAATGGACAAAAGTCCAAGATTAATAAAAATTCCAAAACTAAAATTCAATTATCTTATGGATGGAAGATAATATTATCTAAGGGAAGAGGTACGATAATTATCTATTGTTTTTATTTTTACTAAAATACTCCACTTATATTGAAAATGAGAACCATAATTCACTTCATTTTTGTTTATGATATAGAGGGCAAAATTGTCAATTGCATATGTTTTTATTATTAATCTTACAATCTAAACATTCAAAATGAAATTATCTTGCAATGCTAATTATATTAATCCATCAATCCAAATATAATATTTAACTCCTAGATAATAATCTTTAAATTATAATATTGTCTAATCTATCTTGAGTTATTTATCTTATCCATTGAACTAAATGAACCTAGGCACTATATGATCATCACTCTGACATAATTCATCCCAAGCTCTGCCTACAAACTGTAACAGTAGTTACTGAATTTTTAGCTGTGAAATACTTCTGTATGATGAGTGTAACATACTATGAAAAAATTTATGATGTTAATAATGATTGAGCGAGTGAGAAGTATTGGGAAGAGTAATAATAGGGTTCATTAGGATGTAGTAATGAGAAGTAAAAACAGGATTTTAAATCTCGCACTTTGAAAAGACGGGGTGAAAAAGTCCTAATCCTATCCGAGTGAATCCCAAAACAAACACAACCTTAATGTTTTTACCTTTTTTTTTAATGAAAAATACATTTTTTTAATTTTGGTTTTCATCTTGTCAACTTTAAAATTTTGAAAATTATCTTTTCACAACGAGTGTCATGATAATTTGCACAAATTCGACATTTTAGTTCTATTACCTGCTACTTCAAGTTGTTCATCCCGTCATATGCTGACGTGCACTATTAAATGAGTTTCATGTCACCATATAATCGATACGAATAACCTGATATAGCAGGTAATATGACTAAAATATTAAATTTGTGTGAGTTACAACATAATTTACAAATTTCAAAGGTCAACATGATAATAACCAAAATTGCAAAAAATTAAAGGACAAAAAAATGTATTCTTATTTTAATTTACTCGTTTTTCTTTGTTGGTTTAGGAGGGATTGATACGTTTTTTAAATTTATCCAGCGTTTGGTTCATGACACCGGCCGTGATGGACTTGTCGGCCTGGTAGAAGAACTCGATTTTCCATGGATTGGTCACTGGTTACATGAAAGTGAGGGCTTGAACTAGCTAGTTCAAGTTGTCCATGAAAAAGGAATAAATTAGGCCTCGTTTGGTAGTCATGATACGAAAAAGGGTCAAGACAGGAATTGGAGAAACGGTTGTTTGATGTTAACCAGACCATTAAGCTTGATATGGCCAAAGCCTATGATAGAGTGCAGTGGCCGTTTTTGCGACTGGTGCTTTCTAGAATGGGCTTTCCGGCACGTTGGATTGACTTTGTGAGTAACTGTGTGGAGCACTGCTGGTTCTCCGTCTTGGTGAACGGAAGTCCCTCTGGTTTCTTCCCCTCCTCGAGGGGTCTGCGCCAGGGGGATCCTCTTTCGCCTGACCTTTTTGTGCTGGTTGCGGACTATCTCTCTCGTGGCCTGGATTCTCTCATCCTCGATCTCCCTGAGATGATCTTTCGTACCCATGGTGGTATTCCGGTCTCTCATTTAGCCTATGCTGATGATGTCATCATCTTCACTCGGGCGAGTGAGGTCGGCCTGACTCTTCTGATGGAGTTCCTCGACCACTACTCTGAGGCTACGGGTCAGTCCCTGAATATTTAGAAGTCTAACTTCTACATTTGGGATCGATTCCAGCCTGAGTGGGCTCCTCTGGTTCAGGAGCTGACTGGTTTTCAGCCTGGCTCCCTACCCTTCTTCTATCTGGGGATCCCCTTGTATAAGGGTGTCCGGAAGATGGCCCTCTTTGACCGTCTTTGTGAGAAGATGAGGAGTACTGTCCAGGGCAGGTCGCATAGGCATCTCTCGCATGGGGGTCGGTTGACTCTCATACGAAGTACCCTGGCGACTATCCCGCTCTACTACCTGCAGGTTCTTCAGCCTCCGACGGGGATGTTCACTGTTCTTGAGCAGATCATGGCTAGATTCTTCTGGGGCTCTCGTCAGGGTCAGAAGAAGAGGCACTGGTATAAGTGGAGCGATCTTTGTGTGCCTGTGGATGAGGGTGGTTTGGGCCTTAGACGGTTGTGGGATATGTTCGTCGCCTACAGTATGAAGATGTATTGGAGATTCCGTCTTCAGTCTTCTTTGTGGGCTCGCTTCCTCTATAGGAAGTATTGTTCTAGGCACTTTCCGGGTCAGAGGATTGTTCAGAGCTTTGCTAGTCATCAGTGGAGGAGATTGTTGAGTTTTGGTTTACTTGCCCAGCAGCACATCTTTTGGTCCATTGGTTCGGGGGATAGATACAGCACTTGGTTTGATCATTGGTGTGGGGATTGGCCCCTGGTTGAGATAGTAGATTTCACTTCTCCTCCTGCTTGGTCGCCTTTGGGGCACTACTATGTTCGAGACGGTCAGTGGAATCTGACCCTTTTGGGTAGCACTATTTCGGGTCGCACTATTATGAGTCAGGAGCTTCTTCAAGTGATTGGTACCGTGCCTTTGCGGCCTTCGGGTAGTGATGTCATGAAGTGGAAGCTTACCTCTCATGGTGAGTTTTCTTTAGCCTCGGCTTGGGAGTCTATTCGGGAGAGGAGGACCCATCAGGACTTATTTGGTGCTATCTGGAGTGACTGTCTTTTCCCTACTACTTCGTTTTTCCTTCGTCGACTCATTTATGGCCATATTCCTATTGACACCCGTCTCTATACCTGGGGCATTGCCCTTCCCTCGAGATGCCATTGTTGCCCACTTCATCCTCAGATTGAGACCGTTCCCCATTTCTTTCTATCGAGTCCTGTCGTCCGGTCGGTGTGGTCATATTTTGTATCATAGTTTCACTGTGCACTTCCACACACCACTGATATTGCACGCGTCCTTTCCTTTTGGAGACGCCTTGTTCCACATGCACACACGACACATATTTGCTTTCTGATACCTAGCTTGATTTTCTGGTTTACATGGACGGAGAGGAATAATCACAAGTTCCGTGATATTCATTTCCTAGCTTCTCATATCATTTGGCAGATGATTAAGCACTTGCGCTTACTGATGGCTGCGGGGAAGCTCCTCCCTATCCACTGGCGTGGTTGCTCGCCTCCTGTTAACCTCATGCCTGTTGGGATTCCTTCACCCCCGAGACCGTTCAGACCTACTTTTGTTCGTTGGCTTCTTCCACCTGCTCCGTGGATAAAGTTCAACACCGATGGTTCCTATGATTCACACACTAGACTTGCCTCTGGTGGCGGCTTGATCCGAGATCACCTCGGTGACCTCAAGTTGGCCTTCTACATGCCTTTGGAGGCAAGCTCCAGCTTTGATGCCGAGCTTCTGGCGCTCTTTCACGGTCTCCACTTGGCGAGGAGATTTGATGCTCCGATCTGGATTGAGCTGGATGCTTATGAGGTGGTCCGCCTACTTCAGACTGATCGCTTTGGCTCCTGGCAGATTTAGCATACCCTTGATCGCACTCGGTTCCAGTTATCACAGGTTCATACGCGGATTACCCACATCTTCAGAGAGGGTAACCGCCAGCCTGATTATTTGTCTCGCTTTGGTACTGACTCTCATGCGCTCCACCTTGTCTACCCCCACTCTGCGCCCCGACAGCTTTTGACACTCATTCGGATGGATCAGATTGGCTACCCTTCTTTTAGATTTAAATGATTCTCTGCATTTATTTTCTTGTTTTGTATTGTTCTAGATTCTTTTCTCTTAGGTCTTTAGGTTTGGGCTTCAATTTGATGCACAACCCGTTGTGCCTTGCTTTCTGTTTTGATGCGATGCACAGCCTATTGTGCTCACCTATCTAGTTTTTTTTATTGATGTGTTGCTATTTCTTTTACTTGTTTGATTTTCTCCCACCTTGAGTGGTGCAACTTGTAGTTTTCCTTTTGATCACCTACCTACGTCCGGATCTGTCGGCTAGGTTAGGATGCTCGGCTACTTGATGTACTTTTGATTTGGTGATATATGGAGTTCATTTCCATTTAAAAAAAAAAAAACCAGAAACTCTTTTTTTTTTCCAATGTAAACTCTTTTTTTTTATTTTAGGGCTGGAGTATTGCCTTGATTATATCGCTTGGCCTTGGAGAAATCGTACTAGCTGGCGATGAAAACAGCTTTTGATTATTGGAACTATCCAATTATAGCCGGTTACCATTTCATATAATACACCAAATTCTAAGCGATGAGTTGATCACATAAATAGTGGCATAACGGAGGCTAATAATAGGATATACTCCCTTGGGACACAAACAAGAATATAGTTTGTATTGGAAGACATGTTCACACCATTTACCATTATCATCTGATAATAATCTTTGTTTTCTCAAAATAGGTTGAAAAATGTGCCCCTTGATAAGGGTTTCAACATGATATATTATTTGTCTAATACCGAATTTGAGTGAATGAGAAATTGAATTTAAAATATTGTTGCAACAAAGTGGAAAATGATATGGAAAAGCTAAAGACGTTTTTGTTCCACACTGGAATGCTTCTCCACTTTTTACGCATGCGAGCAGGTGGTGCAAATTATGGCCTAATTTGACCTACAAAACCCAAATTTGTGTGTGAGCATGACCTGCTTACATGAATATCGCATTGATTTGTTGGTACTTTGAGCGAAATTTGATACAAATATTCTTTCGCTTTTGTTTTGCTTCAAATTCGTTCATATTCGGTGATTTTTCAGGCAACTTTTCATTTCACTTCAAGTAAGATATTGTGTTATATCGTTGCTTTTAAGTCGTTGTATCTTGAAAACAAGTGTCCTACGATTCACTAGCACCGATGGAAAACAAGTGTCCTACGATTCCCAGTCGTCTTGGTGCTTACTCTACTTGTGAAATATACATATGCAAATATACGTATTCAACATTATCTTTAGCTACCTTAAGAAAAACACATTATCTTTAGCTAACTCCACTTTCATTTCTAACACTTTAAGAGGGATCACCTCTTTGCAATCGATGGCAGCTTATGCAGCAGTAGTTTCTCTCATGAATACTATTGAGCAGGATGCAGAATCATCCTCACCATTCCTTTTCCTTCGACAAGGAACATATCGACTGTCTTCGCCAAAACGCGGCTTTCCTGCTGAGTTTTCTGGAGTCTTTTTCTCATGGAGGTAGCAAAGAAGGAGAAGCCTTGGAGAGACAAGTTGCATCTGCAGCTTGTAAGGCGGATGATGCAATCGAGTCTCACATCGACGATCAAATTACATCCGGAACCACTCTTCAAAGGGAAGCATGTTCCTGTTCCTTAAATCTTGGCAAACCCCTTGAGATTATAGAAAATATGTCAAACCATTGGGCTTCTCTTAATTAATTAGACCCAATATTTGAGAAAAGTATACCCATCAATATTTTATTTTTTAAATATAATGTGAAAAATATAGAAGATAAGAAAGGGTCAACTAGAAAAATGGAATCACAAAGTAAAATTTAGCATAGTATCACAGTCAATTGCATAAAAATATTTTTCTATAAAAAGACAGTATTTAAAGGCAAAGATCTGATATTTCCATTTCAAATACTTACCTATGGCTTCCAATATGATCAGAATTGTGTTTTGTTTTTGTTCCTTTCTCCTGCTAGAGCTTTTGTTGTAGAACCGGCAAGCTTGAGTTTTGTCTTTTGGGCCTCTAAACCTGTGGTCTGCCCCAACTGTAACAGTTTCCGGTTTACACTTCAAGTAAGCATACCATTTTTCATAGATAAGAAAAACAACACTTCAATATACATGATTTTGACCCTCCAAGTTCACAAATATTACAAAAGATTCCGCTCACTTTTCTAAGCAATCAGAACCCTCTGACTAATTTTATGTGAAGATTATTGCTTGTGAAGCCGTCTTCTTCCATTATTTCCTTGAATCTGACAGCTGCGATGTTATTGTAGATGTGAAATACAACTTCAACTTGCAGGTCGTAGTTCCCACAACTCTCTTGTTCCTCTAGTATTTTCACTGCAGAGAGAGCGCAAGGCACGCTGCATTGAAACAAATGAATGCTTTTAAGCGTTGGTATCTCCCCTATGCCTGGAGGAATCTCATCCAACCTCTTCATTTGTCCAAGGACAAGTTTCTCCAGTACGGGAAAATGAAAGGAGTCTGCATTCCACTTAGTCAGTTTGTCACAGAAAAAAATTTCCAAATATTTCAAGCGCCGAAACTGCCCCTCAACTGGACTCCATTTGGATCCTCTCACCGATAAAACAAACAGTTTGAGAACTTCAAGATTTGGTAATGATCCAATCGTCTCCAAATCTACCCAATGAAGATCACAACTATGTAAAGACAACTTCTTGAGTGAACTTGGGAATGTCATGTTCAGCACCATAGGCCGCCAATTTAGATGGCCAAATTTCAAGTTAAGTGATTCAAGCTTATGGAATTGGCCGAGATTCTGCGGGCAGTAATACGAGCCTGCATCACATCCCAGCGGCAATTCATTGTACTCTAGATTCAATTTCTTGACAATGGGGATTCTCTTGCACATCTCCTCGCTTAACCGCAAATTCATTGCATTGCAGAGTGTCTGTAGGTATTGAAGAACAACATCTCCTCTGTCATTTCGAGGAGGATCAGGAAAAAACAAACGACCAACCTGGACATGCCTCAGTTGTACCATCTCCCAAAGTTCTGATGGTGCAATAATAATGTGTCCATCGCATCCTTTAATTCTCAGCGTTTGCAAATTCCAGAGTAAGGATATCTTCTTAGGGAAGTAGAGCGATGACTGATGCTTTCTCACTAAACATTGTTGATCAAGGCACCGCAAGTTGATATGACTCAGATCAGCTTCAAGAAAATCTCTCTTCAGTACATTATCAACTACACGAAGTACCCTCAAAAGTTTAGAGTCTAATCTCGTATTACCTTTGCATACCAAAGAACGAACATGTGATACAGAGCCCAAATCAAGAAACCTTTTCGCTTTGGACAAGCTTTCATGAGTTACAATGCGACGCTCCCTGTTTATGGCTCGTGGAGACTTCATCACGCAAATAAATTTATCTCTCTCAGCTAAGCTTAAGCATAGCTCTCTTATGAGATCATGAATTTTGCAGCCTCTGATTTTTCCATTGCTTCCCCATCTATTAACCAAGATGAGATTCCTGCCCACAAGATCCTTTAAGTACCCCACAGCAACCTCTTCCAAGCTTTGGATGTCGTCCGGTTTTAGAAAACCCTCAGCCACCCAGAGTTTAACGAGTTGAGAAACAAGAACCTCTTCATCTTCCGCAAAAGTACCCATATAAAGAAAACATGGTTTTAGATGGGCCGGCAAGTGTTTATAACTCAAAGATAATATATTCATGCACTGGTTGTCCCCTTCAGAATTCAAGATTGAATATATATCTCTTGCAACACCCTCCCAATATTCTCGTGACTTGCTCGACTTCTGAAGAAACCCCCCAATTACAACAATGGACAAGGGAAGTCCTTTGCAATTCTCACAAATCTTCTTCCCAACTTCCTCTAATTCAGCAGGGCAACCTTCTTTTCCAAATGTTTCTTGGCAAAACAGATTCCAACTCTTATCCTCATCCAGTAAGTTTACTGGGAAGTAAGAAGAGTTCAACTGAACAGCAACATTTAGTAACCTAGTAGTCACAACAATGCGGCTACCATTATTGTTATCTGGAAAGAAAAACTTTATGCCGTCCCAAACTTCAGTACTCCACATGTCATCCAATATGATCAAATATCTCCTATTGAATAAACATTTGTGTAAATTTTCTCCTAATTTCTGCTCATTCAAATCCACCAAATTTCTTCTATCCTCTCGGCTAGAAAGAATTTCTAACAGAACTTCTCTCAAGCTATAGGTCTGAGAGATTGTAGCCCAAGCACAAACATCAAAATGCTGCTTAATAAGTGGATTTTCGAAAGCATTTCTAGCCAGAGTAGTCTTACCTGCGCCTCCCATGCCAATAATTGGAATGACCAGCTGATGAGATTGCTGCCCCGTGAGCCTATCCATGAGATTAATCAAGTAGTCGTCGAATCCCACCATAGTATTCTTTCCAGCAGAAAAAGGGGTTGATGAAGCAGCATGTGGGCTCTGAATTTTGAATCTCCCCTGCTTTTCCACCTTTCTGACATCTTCCCTTACTTTCTGCAGATCGCAAATCGCACTTGGCAGGTGGAGATCTTTAGGCTTTTTACTTATATGTCTCAACATTTTCTGCAACAATCCACCATTTTTTTGGGTGGATTCAGCGTGAATTAGATCCACTACATGAGATTCTATTGCATCTTCGGCTGCGTGAGCTGCAGATGCAATTTTGGCCTCTAGATCTTCCACTTCTTTGCTACCTCCGCTACAATTATAACTCTCTATGAAATCCAGCAAGAAACTAGCTGCATCACCAAGAGATTCAATGTGTTCCTTGTTAAAACAAGTAGAAATGAGAGGATGAATGCGGATGTGATGCATAGTGTTCATAAGAGAAACTACAGCTGCATAAGCTGCCATCACGAGAAACAGCAACAGAGTATTGTATTATGATTTGTTTGATTTCTTTATCCAATTGAACCTCAACAAGACTGAGTGGTGCTTATAAGGCAGTCAACTTTTCTTTAAATTTGAGAGTAAATCTATTATGCACCACGTGTATTGTGCAATTAAAGTGTATTTTTAAAAAATTGCATCATTTATAACTGAAACGTTACACAAATTATTACTAAAAAGTTATACAATTAAAAATACATTTTTCAATAATATGATATGTAATTTTTCAGTTGTATTTTATGTAATTTTCTAAAAATAAATTTAAATTACACGATGCACCCGTGCGTACGAGGTAGTGAAATAATTTTATTATTCGAGATGGTGTAATTTTTCTGACAAGTTGATAAAATAAGAATAATTTATATAGGGACACTTTGCCTGAGGTGGGCCATTTCTATTTTGCCCTAGCTTTTTTTTTTAATATATAATTCAATTTGAGTTTTCTATCCACATACCCAAACACACACTTTTACTCCCTATCAGAAAAAATTCTGAATAAAAAAACTATGAAAACCAAAGAAAAGAAATGCAGCAAAAACTCAGTGCAGAAAAAAAATTATAAATCCCGAAGCTTGGAAGAGGTTGCAGAGGATTGCTTGAAAGATCTTGTTGACAGGAATCTTGTTTTAGTTTGTGAATGGAGTTGGAATAGAAAAATTAAATCTTGCAACATTCATGATCTCTTGAGGGAGCTACGCTTGTTTTAAGGAGATGTTTTGTTATGTAGTTACTTTGGAGATGTTTTACGTGGACTCGTAGTTCATGGCAATGTTGCACGGCAGAAGTTCTACCCTACTGTCCGTCGTGCTATGGAATCAGCGCCACTGGCCCGTTCGCTGCTGGGCAGGGGCAGTTGTCTGCACCCAATAGTAGATTGTAGAAAGTTGCGAGGGGGACGTCGAAGGGGTAGCTGTTGATGCTGGTCGAGAGTTTGTCGAGCTTGATCTTCATCATGTTAACTTGCGGTACCTTGACTGCAATTTTTATGATCTTCTCTATGCTCACACATCTGTTAATCCCAAGCCCGTTTCTCTCTGCTTGCCTTCTTCAATTTCCTTCCTCTGGAATTTGCAAACTTTGTATATTAAAGGCTCACCTGGCGAGGTCGTTGCGCCAGCTGAAATTTGGAAGATGTCGTAGCTCAGGCACGTCGAAGTCAGTGAAATTTGTCTTCCCGACCCCCCTCAGCAGGGTGACCTGTTGGTGTTGCAGGACCTGCAAACACTTTTGGAAGTGAAGAATTTTAGATTGAGTAAAGATGTCTGTGCAAGGATTCCCAACATCAAGAAGCTGCATTTGGTGTATGTTGATTGCGGGAAGAAATGTAGAGCAGTCGAATGTTACTCTCCCGACGAACTTCGCCTTTTCCAGAAATTGGAGTCACTGAGGTGCTCATTCCCGACGAACAAAATAGCAACATGATAATGTTTGAGATTGAATTCTTGAAACTTGAACATCTTCCTAGTATTCGATATAATTAAAACTTGCTCAAGTTTTGTACTATATTAATCCTATACACTTGTGAATTTAGTGAATTTTGTTGTAAACACAATTTACGTTATTCTAATTGAAGGTCAATTGATTAGTTTAATGGGGTTTGATTGGATTCAATTACATCTTCGGCTTCGGCCTCCAGATCTTGCACTTCTTTGCTACGTCCACCACCATTATAACTCTTTATGAAATCTAAGCAAGAAACCAACTGTTTCACCAAGAGATTGAAGGAGATTCTTGTTGAAACAATTAGAAACGCGAGGATTAATCTGGATGTGATGTGATGCATGCATAGTTTCCTGAGACAAACTACAGCTGCATATGCTGCTATCAGCAAAAATTCCACCAGATTATTAGAATATAATATCAGAGTTGTGTTTTGGGTAGTGATTTTTCTCAAATTTTAAAATTTTCCACGATCAATTCTAGTGGTTGGTGATCATTGTTTTGATTCAATATTTTATTTCTCTGTGGATGTCCGACTTCAGAATTTTAATCTGCGGTACCATGATTACTATAAGTATAACAAGAAAAGAAACAATTAATTAAGTAACAAATCAACTAATTTGTAGTAAAATATTAAATATAAAGTTGAACAAGAACTTAACATATTTAATGACTGATGATGTGATTATATATATATTATTCTTGTCAGAGAAATTGCACCATCTCGATGAATAAATTATTTCAACTACCTCATTATTAAATTTAAAGAAAAGTTGGACTGCTTCTCATCAGCTCTACTCAGTCTTGTTGAGGTTCAATTGGAAAGAAAACAAACAAATCCTAATACAATTCTGATCATATTCTGTTGCTGTTTGTGGTGATGGCAGCTTATGCAGCAGTTGTTTCTCTTATGAACACTATGCATCACATCCAGATTCATCCTCGCCTTTCAACTTGTTTTAACAAGGAACACCTTGAATCTATTGATGATACAGCTGGCTTTTTGCTGGATTTCATAGAGATTTATGATTGTAGTGGAGGTAGCAAAGAAGTGGAAGATCTGGAGGCCAAAATTGCATCTGCAGCTCACGCAGCCGAAGATGCAATTGAATCTCATGTAGTGGATCTAATTCACACTGAATCCACCAAAATATATGGTGGATTGTTGCAGAAAATGATGAGACATATAAGGAAAAAGCCTAAGGAGCTCCACCTGCCAAGTTTGATTTGCGATCTGCAGAAAGTAAGTGAAGATGTTAGAAAGGTGGTAAACCAGGGGAGATTCAAACATCAGACCCCACATTCTGCTTTATCAACCCCAGTTTCTGCTGGAAAGAATAATACTATGGTGGGATTCGACGACTACTTGATTAATCTCATGGATAGACTCACGGGGCAGCAATCTCATCAGCAGGTCATTCCAATTATTGGCATGGAAGGCGCAGGTAAGACTACTCTGGCTAGAAATGCTTTCGAAAATCCACTTATTAAGCAGCATTTTGATGTTTGTGCTTGGACTACAATCTCTCAGAACTATAGCACGATAGAGATTTTGTTAGAAATTCTTTCTGGTCAAGAGGATAGAAGAGATTTGGTTGATTTGAATGAACATATATTAGGAGAAAAATTACACAAATGTTTATTCTATAGGAGATATTTAATAATATTGGATGACATGTGGAGTATTGATGTTTGGGAAAGCATAAGGTTTTTCTTTCCAGATAACAGTAATGGTAGCCGCATTGTTGTGACTACTAGGTTACTCAATGTTGCTGTTCAATTGAACTCTTCTTACTTCCCAGTAAACTTATTGGATGAGGATAAAAGTTGGAAGTTGTTTTGCCAAGAGACGTTTGGAAAAGAAGGTTGCCCTGCTGAATTAGAGGAGTTGGGAAAGAAGATTTGTGAAAATTGCAAAGGACTTCCCTTGTCCATTGTTGTGATTGGCGGGTTTCTTCAGAAGTCGAGCAAGTCACAAGAACATTGGGGGGATGTTGCCAGAGATACATACTCAATCTTGAATTCAGAAGGGGACAACCACTGCATGAATATATTATCTTTGAGTTATAACTACTTGCCAGCACATCTAAAACCATGTTTTCTTTACATGGGTACTTTTCGGGAAGATGAGGAGGTTCTTGTTTCTCGACTTGTTCAACTTTGGGTGGCTGAGGGTTTTCTAAAACCGAACAATGCCCAGAGCTTGGAAGAGGTTGCTGTGGGGTACTTAAGGGATCTTGTGGGCAGGAATCTCATCTTGGCTAACAGATGGGGAAGCAATGGGAAAATCAGAGCCTGCAATATTCATGATCTCATAAGAGAGCTATGCTTAAGCTTAGCTGAGAAAGAGATTTTTTTTTGTGTCATGAAGTCTCCACGAGCCATAAATAGGGAGTGTCGCATTGTAATTCATGAAAGCTTGTGGAATTCGAATGTCTTTGGTGTTTTGGGCTCTGTATCACTTGTCCGTACTTTGATGTGCAATGATCATACGAAATTAGACTTTAAGCTTTTGAGGGTGCTTCGTGCAGTTGATGATGCACCGGAGAGCCATTCTCTAGAAGCTGATCTGAGTCATGTCAACTTGCGGTTAATTGATCTCCAATATGTAAGTTATAGTGAGACATCGCTCCACTTCCCTAAGAAAATATCCTTACTCTGGAATTTGCAGACGCTGAGAATTGAAGGAACCGATGAACACTTTGTTGCACCATCTGAAATCTGGGAGATGGTACAGCTGAGGCATGTCGAGGTTGGTGATATGTATGTTCCTGATCCTCCTCAGAATGACAGAGGAGATCTTGTTCTGCCAAACTTACAGACACTCTGCAACGCAATGAACTTCCGGTTAAGCGAGGAGGTGTGCAAGAGAATCCCCAATGTCAAGAAATTGAATCTAGTGTATGATGAGTTGCCGCAGGGATGTGATGCAGGCTCGTATTATTGCTCACAGAATCTCAGCCAATTCCATAAGCTTGAATCACTGAGCTTGCAATTTAAACTTCCAAATAGTCGGCCTATGGTGCTGAACATGACATTCCCAAGTTCACTCAAGAAGTTGTCTTTATTTGGTGGTGGTCTTCATTGGGAAGATTTGGAGATGATTGGATCATTACCAAATCTTGAAGTCCTCAAACTGATTTCTTTCTCGATGATAGGATCCGAGTGGAATCCTCTTGAGGGGCTGTTTCAGCGCTTGAAATTTTTGCAAATTGATGACTGCAACCCTCTGACTGAATGGAATGCAGACTCCTTTCATTTCCCTGTTCTACAGAAACTTTACCTTGCATTTTTTGAGAATTTGGACGAGATACCTTCAGGCATTGGGGAGATACCAACACTTCAAATCATTCGATTGTACGAATGTAGCATGCCTTGCTGTCTATCCGCAGTGAAAATTCTAGAGGAACAAGAGAGTCTTGAGAACGACGACCTGCGAGTTGAAGTTGTATTTTATGCCTCGAAAAGCTGACATATTTAGGGAAATGGTGGAACAAGAGGGGGGGTTTCACAAGCAAAAATCTTCATATAGAGAATCTCTCACTTTTCTAGCTACTAATAGTTTCACTTTTCTTTAATGTTTTTTTTCCTAGTTTGAGGTGACGTTTCATTCATGTGTTCGTTACTTACTAATTTTTTATGTTGCTATTCGTTTTGCATGGAAAGGTTCATCGAAATTTAGACATGGAGAAGTAATTATTTGTACAGGATGATAGGAAGCAAACTAATACTTCGAGATGGTGAATGGGGGCTAAACCAAGTGATGTGGGAAAATATGCACATGCTTTCATATCTGAGAAATGAATATGGACAACTCTCAATAGAGAAAAACCTTCTCTCAAATCTGGCTCAGAGTTGGACCAAATGTGAGAAGTCATTCTATTGTAATAAGAAATATGTGAATATCCTCTGCATTGACCAAAGAGGTGCACTAAATTAAGAAATCATTCTCTAACAGAGAAGAGAGATGTGATAAGAATAAAGATTGACATATGACACTCGATCCCGAATTAGTGATGGATCTAATATCGGCTCAAGTATAAGCCCAGATCAGCTCATATAGAGCTCATAATGGTTAGGTGCTTGTTCACAAACTGACGAATATGCTATGTTTCGGCTCTGAATTCTTCAGAGCCAGAAAATGTACTAAAGGAGAAATCTGACAGAAGTAGATTACATTACAAACAATACATTTATGAATATGTGGACATATGCCTATAATCCACAGCCGGAGAAAGTTATGCCGTTCTCAACTCTGAAAATGAGATCAGAATTGGATATTGCACCAGAACTGCTGCCCAGCAGTATTATTCTATTTTGTGGTCCTACACGAATTAGGGCAACACTATGAGTATTACCATTTTACTCTTCACAGGGGAGATATATAAATACCCTCATTTTGCCTTCTAGGGCAACATCATCAGAATTATTGTCTTCTTTTTTTTGATAAATGTATATTCCATTGGGATATTTTCTATTCATTCTTGTTGAATACGTTACTAACTTGAGCGTCGGAGGACCGACGCCGGAGCCCCCTCCGGCTCGGTTTTGTGCAGGTTACTCTTGATATCATATGAAGTTTATCATGGAGATTATCTTCCGAGAACTTGAGAGAGGCTCAGCCCCTTTCCTAGAATTCAAGTGAGACTATTGCGGAGATGCAGCCCGTTTCTCGCTTCTAATCATTTGTTAGATGTGGACGACATTTTTGCTCGCATCACCAAGTGATTTAATAGTTCTCCAATATTTTTAAATATATGTTTCATCATTAAATTCTGCCATCTAAACTCTTAGCACATGCCATTATCATAATCAATATCTTCTGGTAAACCAAACACTCTGTTTTTGTTTTGCTTTCTAAATATTGTATCTCAATTTTCCAACTTGTAACAACTTTAGAAAAATCAGATCAAAGAGTTAGAGATGAACTGATAATAGTTTTATTTTTAATGAAATATGAAAAATATATTAAATCAGGTGGTTGTTGAAGCTGGTCGTGGCATTCCAAGACATCACCGCATGTTTATTCTCACAAACCCAAATTCCCTTGTCACTGAAATTGTCCTCCCTGTCGACTCAATCAAAATTCTACATTAAATTGTTGATTTTCTTTTAACTCATAAGAAAGAAATTGATTGTTGAAGAAATAAGTTGATTTATGTCATCCCCGGTTGAAGAAATTTCTGAAACTGAGGCCGTTAGAGCAAAATTTCTGAACCCCAATTTTTCGAATCAATGGCGGCTTCCATAGCAGCAGCTCTGGCAATGACGGCTTCCGTGGAAGTGGAATAGAAAAATTAAATCTTGCAACATTCATGATCTCTTGAGGGAGCTATGCTTGAAAATAGCTACTAAGGAGATGTTTTGTTATATAGTTACTTTGGATTATGCTCCGGAAGCCTTGAATAAAGGCCGTCGACTCGTAGTTCAGGGCAATATATGGAGCAAGAGAGTCTAGGGAACAAGGGCCTTCGACTCGAAGAGGATTTATCAAGCAATAATGTTCGCCTGCATCACTAATACAAAAAGAGGAATAAGGATATTATATTAAAAAAGAAATAAAAAAGAAGAACCCACAACCCGGGTAAAGGGGATTGCGTTGATTAAGGGCCTCATTAAAAACCTCGTCGTAAACTACCCTTGTAGACAAATCGGACGGAAGAGAAAAGGAGTGCAACCAAATAATCAACATCCTAAACAACAAGCCCAAAAAATGAGGCTTAGTAAAGAAACTATTCTCAAAAAACGGTTAAAGCTAAACGCGAAAGTACTCAACATTCATGTCCTCATATAAAATCCTATCTAAACATTCCGGTGGAATTCCCTGCCAAAGCTCTCTGTGTGTGTTCTTGCTAAGACGTGAGCTGCCCGGTTTCCCTCTCTAAGAATATGTGAAAAAACTTCGTGTTTGATCATCACCAAACCCCTGCGTATTCCATGTAAGGAGAATCATCGAGACGATATTAAGTCGTGCTTCAGCGGCTGCAAACCATTCTCCTCATCCTCCAGTTCATCCGCCCAACTACGATGTGCAACCAAGGCCATTTCCGAAGACCTGGGTGCCAAATTGTCGATGACAAAACCTGAATTTATAGCCCGCAACGGGGGACAAACCGAAGGAACATCAGCGTTTCTTTGTTGGGTCGGCGGCCGCCCACTACACCTCGAATGGATCCCTGAAGAAGGACTATTGACCGTTCCATGAAGGGCTTTTTTAATCGACACTCCTGTCGTAATCGATACGTCTTTAAAACGTAATTTTGCTCTAGAACGTGAGGAAGGAACCTCCTCCCAGCCTGAGTCTGGCCCCTGAGCCGAGGAGTCATTGCATGTGAGGATCACCGGCACCAGTGCCAAGCTTAGATTCGAAACTCTCGGAGGAGACCCACGATCCTGAACCTCTCCATTCCCTCCAGAGTTAGTCCCCAACCCCTTGTCCTGCACATCCTGATCAACATCTAACCTATGGTCATTGTTCCCCTCATGAGAACTCCCTTTTCCCACAGAAACAGCCGCCCGCATTGTGGGTCTTTTTCTGCGTCTAATGCGACTCCTACCATGGCGCTCAGGCCCGGACTTATCCAAACCATATTTTGACCACGATGTAATAGAATGCCCCACCACATTACACTCACGACAAAAGTCAGGAAGGTTCTTATAGTGTAAAGAAGTAAAAGCGAATTGGTTCGCTCTTGTAAACATAATTTTCTGCTCCAAAGTATGTTTAAGGTCCACCTCAATGAGCATGCGGGCGTAATGCCCCATCGTACGATCCAGGGTATTCTTATCAATGCGAACCAGAGTTCCAACCACGCCCGCAAGGGATTCCAAAATTCTAGGGTGCCAATATTCAATTGCCAAATCCAAAAACCTCACCCATACCTGAGCCGAGGAGGTACAAATATTTTTAGGATTAAAATTTGGGACCCAGTCCTACAGACGGAAATTGCCAGACTCCAGCTGCCAATTTCGACGCGTCCCCACCCGAGCCTTATCTCCCGCCGAAGCAAAAATAATAGTGAAATAGCCATTTCCCAGGGGAATCAACTTCAAGCCGGAAGATGGGTGCCAAAGACGCTCCAGCGCCTCCAAGAGCGCCACCCGAATAAGAACCTGTTTCCCTGCCTGCGTAAAAAGCCTCCCAATGAAAGCATTACCAAACTCACGGACACTCTGTTGGTAGGAACCTTCATCCACTTCAACAATGAAAAACTCTCCTCGGCGTACCGGTTTGGGAGTAGCCCCAGTAGGAGGAGAAGCCTCCGGCAGGGGCCTAGAGACCCCGCGACAACCTGTGCAAAGGAACGTCGTACATCTTTACCAACCTCCTTTGCCGATGGACGCAAAGAGGGCTGCGTATTCACCCGGGATCCAAAGTTAGCATCAATATCCCCAGTTGACTCTTTATGACCCGTAGCAATCGGCAATTGATTAGGGACGTTATGTTGCTGCGCAAAAGAATCTGAATCCACCTCCATATCAGAGACGGATTGGCCTCTAGTCATAGCAGGCGAGAAAACCTTTAAATTCTGCGGATTCGGCTCGCTCAACACATGTGGTGTCTGCAAACCATCTTCACACGCTCCTGCCACAGTGTGGTTCCAGTTGTACTCACGTACAAAACTCGAGAAGCCTGGAAAGAAAGAGTCCATGGCACGGAGAACATCACGATCCGGATTGGAGTGGGCCTGCGAAGTCCCCGATGAAGTGTCACTAATACAGAAAGAGTAACGAAGGCTTTGACCTGTTTTTCCTTTTTTACTTTTCCATTGTTGCTAGGATGTAAATACTTTAATTTGACTTGACTCTGTGATTTGAATTTTTTTATACATAGACATATGATTGGAGTTAATTGCTCGCTTTTACTTCTTTGGTAGTGTGGTAATTATTGTCTTTAATTTTCTTGTTTACATTCTCATTGAAGTAGTTTAGAACAAAATGCGAAACCTTTAAATATAGTCTAAGCAACATGATAATGTTTGAGACTGAATCTTTGAAACTTGAACATCTCTCCGGTGTTCGATATAATTAAAACTTGGTCAAACTTTGTACTATACTAATCCTATACACTTGTGGATTTAGTGAATTTTGTTGTAAACACAATTTGCGAATCATTTATTCTAATTGAAGGTCAATTGATTTAGTTTAACATGTGGATTCAGTGAATTTTGTTATAAACACAATTTGCGAATCATTTATTCTAATTGAAGGTGAATTGATTTAGTTTAATATGTGGATTCAATTACATCTTCAGCTTCAGCCTCTAGATCTTCCACTTCTTTGCTATGTCCCCTGCATCTTTCAACCATTCATGATTAAATCACAAAATGCATGATAGGAATTATAATGAAGGTCTATATCAGTTTTAGTGCTTAAATTTTAACTTTTTTCGATATACAGTCACCCTCTTTCATTCTTAACAAATATCCGAGTAATGAATAAATGCAGAAGCTGTGGAGAGCAGAATTGCATCGGCTGTTTAAATTTTTTACATACATATTTTTTAAAAGAATTGGTACAGTTTGAGTCATGAACCCAAGTGAGATTGGGCAGACCCCACTTTTACAGGCCTGATGAAGGGATAGGTCAATCCACCTTTGGCCTGATGATGATTCTGAATCTGCTCTATGAGATTCATCAGAGAAACTAGTTCTTCACAAAGCTGTCATTCCTAACATCGGCTCTTTTCTAGAGTTTTAGAACGGGAACTAATATTTGTTGACAAAAAGAGTCTCCTTAGAAAAAATTGGCAGAAGGAATGTTAATTTTTAGTGAGGACCTGAAATCTGATGATGGTGTAACTGTGTTTGACAAATGGCTTCTTTTGGGCCTCAACCTGTGGTCCTGCCTCAATTGTAACGGTCTTCGTGTTCCACCTGATGTTCCACGGTATAGATGGTAATTAGCGTTGTCACACAGTGCGAAAAATTCAGACAGGGAAACATATAATACAATGGATATGAACAGAATTTGGAAATAGAGATATTAAATGGATTATTCAATGAACATACCCAGAACGACATTAATCAGATCTTTGTGTTCTAATTTTCAATGAACCGTTGCATGCAAAACTACACTGACATAAAACAAAAAAAAAAATGAATTGAAAAATGAAACAGTAAAGAAAAACTACACTAACCACGTCCAAATCTTTCCAATGAAGACCACCACCAAATAAAGACAACTTCTTGAGTGAACTTGGAAATGTCATGTTCAGCACAATAGGCTGCCAATTTAGATGGCCAAATTTCAAGGTAAGTGAGTCAAGCTTATGGAATCGGCCAAGATTCTGTGGGCAGTAATACGAGCCTGCATCACACCCCTGCGGCAATTCATCATACTCTAGATTAAATTTCTTGACATTGGGGATTCTCTTACACACTTCTTTGCTTAACCGAAAATTCATTACATTGCAGAGTGTCTGTAGGTTTGGCAGAACAGGATCTGGTCTTTCATTCCGAGGAAGATCTGGAACATACAGATGATCAACCTGGAGATGTCTCAGCTGTACTGCTTCCCAGATTTCAGATGGTGCAATAATTTTTCCACAGTAACCCTAGATTCTCTCCGTTTGCAAATTCCAGATGTGCAATGATAAATATCTCCTATTGAATAAACATCAATACTCCACATGTCATCCAGTATTACTAAATATCTCCAATTGAATAAACATTTGTGTAATTTTTCTCCTAATTCCGGTTCATTCAAATGCACCAACCTTCTTCTATCTTCTTGACTAGAAAGAATTTCAAACAAAATTTCTCTGGTGCTATAGTTCTGAAATGAAACACAAACAGCAAAGAAAGTGAAACTTAACTACTTGTAGACACGTTTTATATGAAGATTATTGCTGGTGAAGCCCTCTTCTTCCACCATTTGCCTGAATATGTCTGGCTCTCTATTATTGTGGATGTGAAATTCAACTTCAACTTGAAGGTCGTCGTTCCCAAGACTTTCCTGTTCCTCGAGTACTTTGACAGCGGAGAGAGCGCAATGCAAGCTACAGTGATACAAAGTGATGATTCTGAGCGTTGGTATGTCCCCGATGCCTGAAGGTATCTCATCCAAGCGGGACAGAAGTCCGAGGACAAGTTTCTCTAGCACCGGGAAATGGAAGTGCTCTGCATTCCATTTAGACAGACCAGTACAACAATAAATTTCCAAGAATTTCAAGCTACAAAAGCCTCCCTCAACTGGACTCCACTCTGATCCTATTATCGAAAAAGCCCACAGTTTGAGAACTTCAAGATTAGGTAATGATCCAATCATCTCCAAATCTTCCCAATGAAGATCCCCACCACGTAAAGTCAGCTTCTTGAGTGAACTTGGGAACGTCATCGCCACCACCATAGGCCGCCAGTTTAGATATTCGAAATCCAAGAAAAGTGATGCAAGCTTATGGAGTCGGCCAAGATTTTGTGGGCAGTAATACGAGGCTGCATCATATCTCCGCGGCGACTTTCTGTACCCCAAATGCAATTTCTTGATGTTCGGGATTCTCTTACAGACCTCGTCGCTTAACTGGAAATTCCTTGCATCCCGGAGTTTCTGTAGGTTTGGCAGAACAATATCTACTCTATCATTTTGAGGAGGATCTGGAACATACAAATTATAAACCTGGAGATGCCTCAGTTGTACCATCTCCCAAATTTCAGCTGGTGCAATGTATTGTTGATGAAGTCCTTTAATTTTCACAGTCTGTAAATTCCAGAGTAGGGATATATTCTTGGGGATGTTGACAGATGGATGCCATTTTTCACGTTCCCCAGAATACCGGTGATCAAGGCACCTCAAGTTGACACTCCTTAAATCAGCATCCAGAAATCCTACGTCCGGTGAATTTTCAGCTACACATAGTATCCTCAACAAGCTAAAGTTAAAGTGCCTCCGACGACCTTTGCATATCAAAGAACGGACAAGTGAAGCACAAGCAACTTTCGGATTGGACATGCTTTCTAGGAATACAAGGCGACGCGCTCGTAGAGCACCCGCCTCTTTCATGACACAGAGGAATTCCTCTTTCTCGGCTATGCTTAAGCATAGCTCTCTTATGAGATCATGAATATTGCAGAATCTGATTTTACCACTGCTTCCCCATCTACTAACTAAAATGAGATTCCTATCCACAAGATCCTTTAAGTACCCTTCACCAACCTCTTCCAAGCTTTGGCCATCATTCGGTCTCAGAATTCCCTCAGCCACCCAAAGTTTAATGAGTTCAGAAACAGGAATCCTTTTATCTTCTGCAAAAATGCCCATATAAAGAAAACATGGTTTCAGATGTGCCGGCAAGTGG
>JAPKLY010002697.1:0-12385 GCA_026898435.1 Prunella vulgaris | reverse complement strand
GTGGGGTTATGGGACGATCAAACTGAAGAGAAAGACGTCATACTCCATCACTGGATGGAACATGAGCATTCGGATCTATGGGCTGAAATAATCAGACATGCTGACACTGAAGGTGTAGAGATTGCTCCTCCGGAATTCATTAAGTACCCTCCTCCACTCTTCAGGAACTCCAAGCAACTGGACCGGAAAGCGATATCAGAAGAAGTAGTCAGAGTTGGACGCACTGCCGGGGCTGTTGGAAATCAGAACAGGATAAAGCAGGTCCTGAACCGAGTCTTGGAGATGTATGAAATTTCTCAAGCTGCTTGGAATAAGGATGAAGAATAGATCAGGAATTGTAATAGCTTCAGGATAACTGTAAATCTTATATCAATCAATGAAGTTATTTATTTTTCCTGAGTACAACTTCTTGTTGACTCCTGAAATTACTTTTCTGAATCCTTATCAAGAACTGTACTAACACATTCCTTGTTTTCATCTTATAGACTAAGTACCTAGTTCGTCAGCTGGTACTGAGTTGTTCTCACTGACTAAGTCAGTTGATTGTATAGATGAATAGGAATTTGCTTAAGGGTTTTGGCATCATCAAAAAGGGGGAAATTGTTGGGACAATCTGAGTATTTTGATTAGATCCCAAAACCCCTGATGAATCTGCCTAAGTACAGTTGTTCAAGTTAGTCTACTTCAGGATAGTTAGGTTAGGAATTCAGTTCAGGAGAAACACGCTGAAGACTGAAGAATATTGGAGTCGACCCAATTTACTGAAGTCTGATGTGCAATCCATCCTGAAGAAGTCAGAGTCAGTCTACTGAAGATTGCCTGAACTGAAGCTGAAGAACGAAGCCTGACCATCCGTCTTGAAGACAATCCTGAAGTACCATTGGCTGATGTTTCTACTGAGTTCACTAAGCATACTCAGGACAGAACTTAGTCAGTGAAGAGTAAAGTGTAACCTATCAGGCTATGCTGAATGCACATAAGACCTGACTTAGGCCTTGAGTCAGTTTATCTGAATCATGTAAATCCGAAGCAAAAAGGTTACACATACTGGGCTGAATAACCTATCAGGTTGTGCTGAATGCACATAAGACCTGACTTAGGCGTTGGTTCAGTTTACCTGAATCATGTAAGTCCAAAGCAAAAAGGTTATTTATGCTATGGGACAGAGACAAAGAGAATGTCAGCAAGACTCCAATAAAGACAAACATTCAGACTGAGTTATTAACAAGAGACTCAGAGTATTGAATATACGAGGAAGGACAAATGTCTGGAAGTCAACTAGCCGTTAGAACGGAAAGCCAATGATCTTTCGACACGTATGTACGGAGTCTGCGCAACATTTAATGCGGCATTTAATGCGTCTCAGAGTTGCAGGCGGCGGGACAAACTTGCCAGATTAAGCATGGCGATTTGGTCAAACAGTATATCTAGCCTGCAACCACCCTAAAATAGGAAAGATTTGATTTGATCTCCTCCAACAGATCTATTTTGAATCTTGCCTATAAATACAGAGAGCCTTGCACCCATTCAAGGCTAACGGGAAATTTCCAAGAGAAAACTCTCAAGAATCCAAGCTCTCAAAGCATACCATAAACAACACTCTGCAATTAAATTTCCCTAGTGTTGTAGTAGGATTCACTCTGTATTTACTTAGATCGATAGCTCTATATTCAACATTGTTTTGTATTGCTAGAGCTATCTCAGTTGGAAACCAGAATACCAACCACTCAGGGTGTGAGATTGGTTGGTTAGAAGGACTGGGACTTGTAAAACGCCCAGGGGTCAGTTCCTAAGAGAGGAAGTTGGCTATCCGTGTCCCTTAGCATGTAAAACCAAGCACTTATCCTCAGGGTTTTGAGCATAGCTTCCTGTTAAATCAGGCCATGGACGTAGGAGTTAGTTATCTCCGAACCACGTTAAAAAGTCCCCTGTGTGCTGATTTACATACTTGTTCAGGATCATAACTGTCATCATAATAAACTGAACATTCTGCATTGTTTTTATCTTCAGGTGAATCAATCATCCTAAACCTTAATACTGTGCACTCAGCCTTAACCACCAGTTTACTAAGCAAACTCAGAGAAAACCTTTTCAGAAACTAAAACGAGTAGAAACTAAGGGCTCACTTTCCGCACGCACTCTAGCTCATTGAGATAGTAGTCCAACTGACTCGCTTCCGAGCAGTCAGTAGGTTTGTTATCTCTACTGAGCTTCCGAGCACTTTACTCACACTCAGCTTATCTGTCTCTTTACTGAACTGTCCCTGCTGCCCCTGTGGACCTTCAGCATACTGAGTATTTCAGGAAATCCTAACTGAGAGTGTTAGAGCTTTTTTCTGAGTCTTTCAGAAAAATCTGACATCAGTGTATTCCCCCCATACACTGATTTACTCATTTCAGGACCAACAAGTGGTATCAGAGCAGTGGTTCAAAAGACCACTGACTTTGTTTACCAACAGTTTCTGAGGAGAAACTTTTGGTGGTCTACAGAACAGATCTTATTTCTGAAAACTGCATATCATGGTATCCGGTTCTAAACACCTCGAGGGCAATCTCCCTGAATTCTCTATTGACAATTATGACTATTGGATATTCAGGGTACTCGCACATCTCTATTCCATCCATGATCAGATGCCTTTGGTGATTGAGCAAGGTTCGATCAAATTCATGAGGAATCTTCAGAAGACCTGGCCCGTTGCTAGCAATGTTTCTGTTCCAGCTGCCGGAGATGAAGAAGTGGAGAGGTCCGCGCTTAATTCTGATCAGATTAAGCAAATCGGACTGGATAATGTTGCTAAGAACATTATACTCCACACCGTTTCTTACGAGAATTCGGTCAGGCTCATGCATCTGAGGACAGCTAAGGAGATCTGGGATACCTTGAGGGAGATGAGTGAGGGATCAGAAAAGATCAAGGAGAACAAGAGAGATCTTGCTATCAGGAAGTTTGAAGCCTTCCGGATGTTAGAAGAAGAGTCCATCGATCAGATGGAAGCTCGGTTCATTAAGATGATGAATGAGCTAGCAACCCTTGGGAAGGAGTTTCCCAAGAGGGAGGTGTCTTCTAAAATCCTAAACTGTCTCCCTGAAAGATGGGACACATGAGTGATCTTGTTGAAAAACACTCAGGATCTCACCAACATCACTCACTCTCATCTATTCTCAGAGTTAAAGACTCTGGAATTCAACCTCCATAAGAGGAAGAAGAAGGGTGTTGTCAATGAAGAAGTTGGTGAGGAGAAGACTCCTGAAAAGGAAAAGAGCGTGGCTCTTAAAGCTACTCCTGAGCCTGAGGCTGGATCTGGTTCTAAGTCTCTGAAGGACATGAACAAGGATGAGTTGGCCTTGGAATACAGCCTGATGGCGTGGCGTTTCGAGAAACTGAACTCTCGATTCGGAAGGTATAAGAAATTTTATACTGACAGCCGTGATCGCAGGTACTACAGCCCCAGGAGATCGAGCCCCCGGAGAGAAGAGAGGAGGGGTTCTGATTCCAGGAGAAATCGTGATGAGCCTGAGCGGCGCAGAGATGAGAAGAGGAGAGATGATGAGCCCAGAAGATCCAGCTCCAAACCTGAACGATCATCAGGGAGCAGGAGGGAGTCATCTGATAAAAGGTACACTGACAAGAAGTTTGCTTCTGATGTAGATCAGTGCTACCACTGCAAGAAGACCGAACACTATCAGTATGATTGTCCGGAGCTCAGTGCTCGTGAGCGAGAGGATCGGAGAGCCAAGAGAGAGCTCAGGGCATCAGACCGGAGAGCTATGCTCGCTGAGGATTCCTCAGAATCAGATGGCCCAGGACGCCGGTCCCCTGAACTCTTCTCCGATGAAGAGTATGATGACCTCTGCCTGATGGCAGACGATGAGGTATGTTCTTCTGCCTCCTCTCCTTATCACGCACCTGAGCTTAGCTCAGATTCAGCAGGAGAACTCGACCTTCAGCTCGCTCTAGAGCAATTGATGGTTGACTTCTCAAGACTGCAGGAGACTCATACTCACACAGTAGATGTGAATGCACAACTGAGTGGAGAAAACGATCGGTTAACTGAGTCTCTTAGAGTAAGAGATACTGAGGAAGCCCTCAGATTAGTACATCTCCAGGAAGAGCTGATTCATGCTCGGAACAAGCATGATGAAGCTCCACTGGAGGTGGAAAGACTGAAGGGTGTGATCAGCTCACTGATTGAGACTCGTGATACTGATCTGTTCCTTGCTCAGGAACAACTGATGATTGAGCGAATTGCTCTAAGAGTAATGTTCGAAACTGAGTGGCAAGCTCGCCTTTGTGCTGAGCAAACTGCTTGAGATCTTGAGCTGATCTCAAAAGAGAAAGCTCATGAAGAGTTGGTGCTTCAGTACATCGCTGAAATTGAGGCCCTGAAAGAAACAAATGGGCATCTTGAGGTTAAGCTGAAGAAGTTATACACATCTACCCAAGTGGTTGATGAGTTAACAAGTTTCTCTCAGTTGACTGATGGTGTTAAAGCTGGGTTAGGCTATGATGCCTCAAAAGACTCAAAGGGCAAGAAGAAGAGATGTGCTTCAGGAAGCAACTCTCAGAAGAAGTTTGTTCCTGCCCTAACTGATGACAAGAGCTCAAGTGTTGCTCGTCAGGATAAAGGCAAATGGAAGGAGAAAATGCCTGCTGAACCTGTCAGGCAAAGGACTGAGGAACCAAGACCAAAACCTAAGGGAAAGATCAAGGTTTCTCATCCTGAGTCGAGGAAGACAGATCAAGGGAACTCTAAGGCTCAGCCTAGGAATCCTCAAGCTGGGAAGAATTCTGCTCCTAGCACTTCTCAGGCCCAGCCTAGAAATGCTCAGGGTGGAAGGAACTCCAGTCAGAGGAGGCCTCAGGCAAGGCCAAGGACTACTGAGGTCCAAACTCCTCAGGCAGGGCACAGAGCCCATCAGGTGCGTCCCAATCCTCAAAGGAGAAGGACAAACCAGATGGTCTCTGAAAGGCAACGGAGACCTGACTCCGGTAACACTCAGGCCAGATCTCAAGTGCCAAGAGGTCAGGCCCGAGCTGCTCCTTCTCGGGATCAAACTCGGCCCAATGCACCTAGGCCAAGGAGGAACAGGAGGCCCGCCCCCAGGAATCAATCCAGGGCTCCTGAGACTCTGACCGACACCCATACACCCTCAACTTCCCAGGCACAAAAGAAGAAGAGAACTGTGTATGTTGATATTTCTGGGAGACAGGTTTACACTTCTGATGCTATCAGAATTGTTAGACAAATCTGGATCCCGAAGGGTATGACTGACTCAGTAGGACCCAATACTAGGTGGGTACCTGAGGCCTGATTCTTTTCAGGTCGTTGCGGGCTACAAGAAGAGGAAGAAGGATCTGATGAAGGACTGGTACTTGGACTCAGGGTGTTCCAGGCACATGACCGAATTTCGTGATCTCCTTCAGGATTATGTAGCTCAGGAAGGCCCGCAGGTAACCTTTGGTGATAACTCTAAGGGTTTCACCAGAGGATTCGGAACCCTTGTTATTGGCTCTGTCCGTGTGCTGAATGTATCATATGTTGAGGGACTGAGACATAACTTACTCTCGATCAGTCAGTTCTGTGACCGAGGATATAGTGTAGAATTTTCATCTAACATGTGTCTTGTGAAGGACAAATCTACACTACAGGTTCTGATTACAGGTGTCAGGAGGGGCAATGTATATTTTGCTGATTTCAAGAGCAGTCCTCCTGAAACTTGTTTGGTTGCTAAGAGCTCCTCTGAGCTCAGTTGGCTCTGGCATAAACGCCTGAGTCACTTAAACTTCAAGATTATTAACAAAATTTCTAGACTTTCTCTTATAGATGGTCTACCTAATGAAGTTTTTAGCAAAGACCACGTGTGCGGAGCATGTCAGGAAGGCAAGCAAACCAAAGCCTCATTCAAAGAGAAAGAAGCCTTCTCAACTGACAGAGTGCTTCAGCTCCTGAACATGGATCTTTTTGGTCCAGTTACTCCTATCAGCATAAATGGTAGGAAATATACCCTTGTTGTTGTTGATGATTATTCCAGGTATACATGGGTTATTTTCTTGCTGAACAAGAAGGAGACTCAGGTCAAGCTTCCAGAGTTACTCAAGCAATTGAGTACTGAACAGGGTCAGAGCATAGTCAGGATCCGATCAGATCGAGGAACAGAGTTTATAAACTCTATTATAACTGACTTTTGTACTAACCATGGTATAGCTCATGAGACTTCTGCAGCCAGGACCCCTCAGCAGAATGGAGTAGCTGAAGGAAGCAACCGGACCCTGAAGGAAGCTGCCTGGACCATGTTGGCTGAGTCAGGACTGCCCAAGAAGTACTGGGGTGAAGCAATCAACACTGCTTGCTACACTCAGAACTGATCTATGCTGAACAAACAACATGCTCAGACACCTTATGAAACTTGGAACAAGTGGAAACCTCACATCTCTTATTTCCATATCTTTGGGTGTAAGTGTTTCATCCTGAACAATGGGAATGACCAGCTGAAAGCCTTTGATAGCAAATCTGATGAGGGAGTCTTCTTAGGATACTCCTCAGTCAATAAAGCCTTCAGGGTGTATAACTGTCGGACCCTTTGTGTGGAGGAAACACCTCATGTTGTGTTTGATGAGACTGTATCAGTGCATAGGAAACAGGTTCCAAGTCCTGACACTGAGGGGGTTACCAAGAGAATAACAAGACTGAGCTTGAAAAATCCTGAATTCAAGATCAAGCTTGTCAGTACTCCCAAAGGATGGGATGATGATGATGATCAGGATAGACCTCAGGCCAACCCTCAGCAAGCCCCAGTCTCGGAGAATGTTGAGTCTCAGACGGAGGGTCAGACTCAACCTGAGGTACGTACTGTCGATGATGATGCTTCTGCACCTGAGACAGTTACTGAGTCCAACACTGTAGGGGGAAACAATTTCTCTGATATTGGCCAACCCTCAGGAAATAACTCAGTATCCCCTGTTCTTGCTCGTTCCGCTTCTTTGCCTGTTATTGTCGAGACTAATGTTTTAGGTTCAGGAGAGGGAACGTCAGCAGCTCCCAGTGCTCCCGTCAGCAGGAGGCGATGGCTAGATGATCACTCATTGGCTGATATCATTGGTGATATCAATGAGGGGGTCAGGACGAGGTTGTCCTTTGGAGAGAGCGTTATGTTTTGTTGTTTCCTGAGTGATCAGGAACCTAAGAGCATAGAAGAAGCTCTTGCTGATCCAAACTGGATCCTAGCCATGCAGGATGAGCTCAATCAGTTTGAGCAGAATCAGGTTTGAGAGTTAGTTGAGAGACCTAGGAGTCAACATGTTATTGGCACCAAGAAGGTTTTTAAGAACAAGAGGGATGAAGAATGTTGTGGTCAGGAATAAGGCCAGACTAGTGGCAAAGGGTTACTCTCAGGCCGAAGGAATCGACTATGATGAGACCTTTGCTCCGGTCGCAAGGTTGGAAGCAATCAGGTTGTTTCTGGCACATGCAACATTCAAGAAGTTCAAAGTGTATCAGATGGATGTAAGAGTGCTTTTCTGAATGGTGTACTGAACGAGGAGGTTTATGTTGAGCAACCTCCAGGGTTCGAAGTTGGAAATAAGGTATATCACCTGAAGAAAGCTCTTTATGGTCTGAAGCAAGCTCCGAGAGCTTGGTATGATACATTATCCCAATTCCTGATAGACCACGGGTTCGTGAAAGGAACAGTGGACAGGACCCTCTTCCGGATATCCGAAGGGGAAGACATTCTCTTGGTTCAGATTTATGTGGATGACATAATATTTGGATCTCCTAATCTGAAGCTTTGTGAGAAATTCTCCAAGCTGATGACTGGGAAATTTGAGATGTCAATGATGGGAGAAATGAATTTCTTTCTGGGTCTCCAAGTCAGGCAAACTGACTCCAGAATCTTCATAAATCAGTCCAAGTATGCAAGGGACTTGATTCAGAAATTTGGAGTTCAGTCCAGCAAAATCTCACGTATTCCCATGAACACAAATGAGAAGCTGGACCCTGACAAAGAAGGAGTCTCAGTAAATCAGACTGAATATAGGGCACTGATTGGATCCTTATTGTATCTGACTGCTAGTCGTCCTGACATCACTTATGCAGTTGGAGTTTGTGCAAGGTATCAGTCTGATCCAAAGAAGTGTCATCTGGAGAGTGCCAAAAAGATACTGAAATACCTAAAGGGTACAGTCAATCTAGGACTTTGGTATCCCTCTGATGACAACCTAGAACTGACTGGCTATTCAGATGCAGATTATGGAGGATGTAGACTTGATAGGAAATCAACTACAGGCACATGTCAGTTTCTAGGGAGTAAATTGATCTCATGGTTTTCTAAGAAGCAAACCAGTGTTGCAACGTCTACTACTGAGGCTGAGTATATGGCGGCAGGCAGTTGTTGTTCTCAGATCCTTTGGCTGAAACAGCAACTGAGAGACTACCAAGTTGAGGCCACTGAAGTCCCAATTTATTGTGACAATAATAGTGCCATTGCCATATCCCAAAACCCAGTCTTACACACAAGGTGTAAGCATGTAGACATAAGGCATCACTTTATCAGAGATCATGTTGAGAAGAAGGACATCAGGATGGAAAGAGTCCCTACTGATAAATAGAGAGCTGACATCCTGACTAAGGCTTTGCCTGAAACTAGGTTTGTTGAGCTATCAGTAGAGTTAGGACTCCTTGACCCAGGCTTAGGAGATTCAATCTGAATCTCTGATCAGAATGCACAAGGTCAGGGGGAATGACTAACTAGGACTCAGGTTGAAGGGATCTCAGAGAGAATATGAATGGTAATAGGGGGAACACTCAGTTGAAAGGGATGTTCAGTTTAGACTGACTAAGATTCAGGACACTGAATTCAGGGCTTGTCACCCTGATAGGTCACATGTGGTATCAGTCAGAATACAAATCTGACTGACTGGTATGTTTCCTGATTTATATCTAGTCATCTGATCTTGTTTGCATCATCCTTGATACTGTTTAACGTATTGTCAAATCAATTTATTTTGTCATTTAATCCCAGCCATTCATTTAATATTCAGTTATTATTTAATGCAATTTATTTGAATTAAATACGGACATGCTCTGATGCGCATTTAATGCACAATGGGCGGGAACAGTTTTCGATAAAGTTTTGTCATTACTTTTGAAAACCAAAGAGTCTTCATGCATCTTGTGCTCTAATCTTGACCATTGAATTTCATAAGTCACTATTTTCTGAGCCATCGGATTAAAACTGAATTTTAGTATAAATAAGGGAAGTTTGTGTTATTGCAACCTTTACGCACCCAAATCTTTCCTTGATATATTTCTCTCTGCAAACCGATTTCCTTCATACCTTCATTTTATTTCCATGGCTTTTCCTTCGGTGGATTCGTTCTTTGGGAACCTTTTCCATCTCAGAAACGAAATACACTGGGAAACATTTGGAGATTTTACCTCTAACCATCCAGACATCCTTCCTGTAAAAGAGCTCTTCAAAAATGCAGGTATTCTGCAATTTATCACTGCCAGACCCCAGAGACTCCATCCCAGACTTGTTGCTGCCTTCTACCTCAAAATGGCGCAGAACAAGGATTCCCAGGAGTGGGAGACGTGCATTCCCCTGACTTCATGTGTGACGGGGAAAGATGGTGAGGAAGAGATGACCAGGAGGTGGGTCACTCTCAACCTCAGGCGAAAGATTAAGGAGGTTTTAAATCTTCCCAACTCTGGACGAAGCCCTGTTGACTACGGGTTTGGGACTGAGAAGGATTATCTCCAGTCCCTCTGCGATGGTGATGTGGTCCTCAAGTCGGGCCTAAACAAGTTGGTTCTGAGAACAGAGAATCGCCACTTCTTCGACCTGACAAGTCAGGGAGTTATGGGAATTGCTGGAGGGCTGGAGCAGATCTCGCGGCCAAAATTATATACGATGATGGCAATCTCTGACGCCTCAGTGCATAACTTTAACTGGGAGGATTACTTCCTCCAATTGCTGGTAGCTGAGACCAATAAAATCAAATACTCACGGAGGGTCAGGCGACTTTTGAGGCCAAGATGCACTTTGGCACCAAGATTTCTCTGATCTTGGAGACCCTGGATCTCGGTGATGTGGATCAGGCCCAATCACTCGAGATTCCAGCGAAGATTGATCTCTTCAGAGCCTATTCCGGTGATGCTGGCACCAAGAAAAGACCAAGGACTCAGAAGAAGAAGGCTCAGGCGAGCACGAGTGGAGGAGTCAAGGCTCAGGCGAGCAAATCTTCTGGGATCCTTATTGCAAAGCCAGCGGAGGACAAACCCAAGCCCTCAGGACCCAAGCAACAGAAGCTGACTTTCTTATATCCGGGGTCAGAAGAGCGAAAGAAGAAGCTCGTGGAAGAGCAAGCTGCTGAAGAAATGATTCAGCACACACATTCGGAGAGGGAATTAGCTCAGGCTGCTCTTGAAATCGCCCCTATCTCTGCCATTCCGGATGTTGCACCCACTGATCCAAACCCACTGATCCTTGACATTGCATCAACTTATCAGGGTTTAGAGGCCCCCTCGGGTGAGGATCAGGGGGAATCTGCTCAGGAGGAAGGAATTCAGAAGGAGGCTTCTGAAGGAGTTCAGGCTGAAGCCCCATGGCCATTCCCTGCGCCTGATGAGAACACACTGCCAGATTTTGAGATAGTGGCAAGGGGAACGGCTGCTGAGATGGTGGAGAAGAGGTTTCCTGACCTCTCGGATGCTCAGAAGGAGGCAGTTGTGCAACTTCGCACATATGCCATGATCAGAAATGCCACCTGGCCTGAACTCAGTCAGCTCGGAGAGTCGAAAGGATGGGACAATATTGCTGAATCAGAAGCTGCTCTCTTTGATCACTTTGATTTAAACTCTCTACATCACCTGATCAAGATGGTGGACTTTGTCAGAACCGTCCGACGTATCTATCCTGAGCCCGAGCCTCAGAGAGTTGAGAAGGAGAAGGAAGCGGAGAAGGAAACTGAGAAGGAAGTAGTTGTGATTGCTGATGATGATCAGCAAGGTAGCACTGAAGGGGTCAGTGCACCGGCCGATGAAGCAATCCTGGGACCCGGGACTGCGGAGGCTTCAGGAGAGGGTCCAACAGGTCTGGTCCGAGTCAGAGGAAAATGGATCACTCCTGAATCGCTATATGTTCAGAACTCATCACGAGCTCTTGCCAATCTTCACAGAAGGGTAATCCTCGTCGAGAGAAAAACTAGTCGGGCTGGTTCAAATTCTGAAGTGCTGAATAAGAAGATACACAGTCTGGATCGAGACCTGAATGAGATGGGATCTGACATGAATGCTGCCATTGACCTTCTTGGAGAAGTTTGGACTCAACACTCAGTAGATCTCACAGCTGTTACTGAGCAAGCAAAAGGGGTCATTCAGAGCTGCAATCAAATGGTCTCTGATGCGCAAACTCAGCAGAAGAACAAGCTTGCCACTTTTCTTGATCAACAACTGCCTGAGAGAATTGATCAACTGGTTGATGAAAAGCTGGCCAAGTTAAAGGCTGAACTGAAGGATGAGCTACTGAGTGAGATGTCTGCATAAGAGAAGATGGAAATTGCATCTGCCCTGGACAACCGAATGATGAGCTTTGAAGGTCTTCTGAAGGCTGAACACAATTCAGCCATTGATAAGCTCAGTGTCGGCCTAAGAGGGATGGCAGGGCAGATTGGGCAGCTGCAGGCGAAGCAGACTGAGATGGACGGTCAGTTCACTTTATTGGCGGAGTCAGTAAATGAGGTTGTTGCCCGAATCAATGATGATGATGCCAAAAAGGGGGAAGGGAAGAAGCAAATAGCTGCTGGGAAAGCCAAGAAGAAGATCTTCCCCCCTGAACTGAAGGCTGCGGACAGAAAAAGGACTAGGTCCGTAGCTGCCATCGAAGCTGCTGAAGGTTCAGATCCGAAGAGGTTGAGGCCCTCTGAGGATCTCGCTCTGGAACCGGTTGTATAAGGAGATGGAGGAACAAATGCACCCTGGGTTGACCACTCAGAAAAAGACGGTGATGACTGAGGCGGAGAAGTTAGCGAAAATGAAGGAGATTTCGCTACTCAGTCAAATCCAGCGATTAAAAGAGTCCAATGAGTACCTGAATTCGCAGGTTCAGAAGAAGAAATCTGTGCCTTCTGGATCTCGAATGAAGACTCAGAGGAAATTGGTGGTCAATCCAGGTCAGAATCCTCCTCCACTTCAGTTCGTAGAGGATTTCATTCCAGTTGAGATGTTGGAGGTATGGATTCCGATCCGGAATAGGTGGGCCTACCTATTCTATGTGGTGGGGTTATGGGATGATCAAACTGAAGAGAAAGACGTCATACTCCATCAGTGGATGGAACAGGAGCATTCGGATCTATGGGCTGAAATAATCAGACATGCTGACACTGA
>JAPKLY010002696.1:2979-22910 GCA_026898435.1 Prunella vulgaris | reverse complement strand
GATGCCAGAACCTCCTATTAAGGATGTGTTTTGTTTGTTGGGTAATATTCTTTATATGTTTGTGGGGTATAGGTTTGGGTCTAAGATTAGTCAATTTGTATTTGTGATTGATATGTCAACTCCTCTGAGGCTGGTGAAAAGTAATATGCAAAAAGCATGTGAGATGTTGAGTCCAAAATGTGATCCTGGTGTTATTCCATCGCCTGATGGCCGTCATATTCTTGTTTTTCCTACCAAAATTCTAATACCTTTTGATGAGGGATGTTATCCAATGGGTGGTTTAGAGTTATTTGATTGTGAGAAATTATCCTCCAAAGAACTACCAAAGATAGAGATCGCATGCAGTGTTTGGCGGATTGAAGCATATGGTTTCATCAACGACACTACTTTGCTGGCCCAATTTGAGAGTCATATGTTTGTTCTTGATCTTCTCTCTCTGGACAAGGGTTGGATACCCACTGCTAAAATCCTCACTGGTATTGAGTGTCTTCCTGTAAATTGCCTCTCTAATTTTCGTACTTCCAACTTTGAGATAATCGAGAATCGCTTCTATATTGCAACTACTTATGGAGTTTATGATCTTGAAGAGCGTGAGAATGATGAGCACGCAATTACTCCATTCGTAGTGCCTGAAGTACTAGACCCTGGTGTTGATATCCAAACTAACTATAAATTTAGGGATGATTATTTCGTTGCCCTCCTGAATCAAGATGAGAAAAGGGGAGAATGCCACTTTTGTGAATTAATGGTGCAGTGTCTTCGAGAGGGACAGTCTTCATGTTGCTTTGAAATCCACGTTGGTTGTCTTAATCTTGACAGGTATAAACAAGACCAGGCACAAGGCGTTACTAAATTGAAGGAAGAGTACACCGATTCTGTTCGGGTTCTCCGATTCTGCTTAGACTTGGGTGGAGAGTATCTAATGTACGTCCTTCCTATGTTCTTTCCCCTTCCCCGTTTGACTACATAGGTGTCTTGTAATGTCTACTGCTTCTTTCCCTTTAGAGTACCTAGTAGGAAGTACTGCTTCTTTCCCTTTTCACTACTTGGTTGTCATGTAGTACTGGTTTTATGTTTTGACCATGAATTCATATATCTCCCATGCTAAATATTTGTCTTTGTTTTGTGAAAATTAATGTGCAATATTAGAGCTATTCAAAAGGATGCATTGATTTTTCACATTGTAGGTATTACTAATTCATGCGTGCTCGTTTATTGTGAAATGGGGTCCCTCTGTTGTGATGAATCCATCTTCTGCTATCACTTGATTTTTTTCATTAATCAATAGTAGGAGCAAGAATATGATGACTGGGTTCTTCATTTTTTGTCTCTACATATGTGTTTGATCAAAGTATTGAGTGATTTTGTTGAAAGTTTTTACTATGTGGTTGTGGGTAATTGATGGTGAAAAGTTATGAATCTTGTGGTTTGTGGTTTGCATCAAGGCTGTAAAAGAAAAGGGAAATTGCATATTATTCCCACATTTGTTTTATTTTCTTGGTGTGATGATTCCTTACCACATTATCATGTTTTTTAGTGGTTTGTGTTCTTGATGAATGGAGTTTTCTTGAAACCATGAATGAAATATTTTTTTTAGTATAAGTAACAATTGATTAGACGCTTTGCTCATAATATTTTGTTGCAAGATTAATATTAAAGTAAATATTTGTGCATCTGGTTAACGATGCATTTTGAATATAACATGGAATATTACTCAATTGTTATTCAAAATTAACAAAAAATTGGTATTGCTGTACATATATAATAGCATATTAAAGAGGATTTCACTTAATCCCCTGTGCTCGGAAATAGTCATACTTTGCCAATTTTTCTTGATTTCTCCAATTGTTTGTGAAGTCCTACAGATCTACTAGAGCACTATATAACTTTTAGAAATTAATCATCACAATGGATGTAAGTTACATCAGTTGTACTTCCATCTTGATTCATTGAGGATATATACTTCAGCACATGTGACCTTTTATAGTGGACTCAATTTTGGAGAGAGAACTGCATAATTAAGCTCTGTAGAACTCATTAAAGTTATATATCTTGACCTGAATGTTCATTATTCTACTGCATATATGGGGCCTAATCTTGATTATATATATTTTATTCAGCATTACTATCATTAAAAATAGCATGGTTCTTAAAGTTGATTTCAGATTTATTACTATACGTCACTTAAGCTGTTTTGCATTCATATATGCACTTTTCTGCAATTAATTTGCAGAACAACCTTACTACAACATCCTTAATTTAAAGCAGCAAATGCGATGGGACTCATAGGAAGAAGTGAATTCATCGCAGATTTAAAGTAGGATTTATAACACTTAATTGTTTTGTGTATATCATTTTAGTGATCAATATACATCAATTCATACAACCACCACATTAGTTAATTCCAGTTATGCATTTTTGACCCACTACCATGTTAGGGAAATAGCCTATGATTATAAAGGAAGATTAGTTAATCTTAACAACTCCATTTATCCATAGAGGCTCCATTTGGATTGGTGGATTTGAAATTCGTAGATTTCACACATAAATAATCACCATCTCCATGAATTTACAAATACTTAGATTCGAGTTATGTTTAAAATTAAGGAATTCTAAATCCTCTGCAAAACCATGTCATTTGAAAATTTTCCTCTCTACCCCTTTTCATCTCTATATCTCCTTATTTTTTTCCTTCTCTCTCATCTCTCCATAATTTTTAATTTGAAATTTATGTTTTTTTATATGTATTTTTTCTTAAATTCATTCATTTTTCAAATCCATCCATCTAAATGGAGTCTTAAATTTTTTTATGAGGTATTCTTACTTCTCTTTGTAATAATTCTTGTAGAAACTAACATTAGCTTGAATAAAGTGATAGCTACCAAAGAGAACTTGAGGTAATAAGGAGATTAATGTCAACCTTTAGAGGTAACACTTACTCATTCCTTTGATTGAAATGTACTTTAATGTGAGAATTTAACCTTATTATCGGCTAGGATCACACCAGTTTATGATAAATGCTGGAGAAACAACACTGGTTATGCTTTCTGTTATAAAATATGTACGTAGAATCTCCAACTTGTCTAGCGTTGTGGAAAATGTAACTGAAAATAAAATTACTTTGGTAAACACAGAGAGGACTTACACCATCTGCATCCATTCTTTATGCGATTTCTTCCCTTCTCTTTGTGAGTTTGTACTTTTGTTGTTTCTATTTACATTCCACTATATAATTTTTGTATTTTAATCATTTCCATGCTTTTTGGTTTTTTACATAACCCTGGCATCTAGAGTTGAAGCATAATCTAACATTGAGAGAGAGAGAGAGAGCCTGAAGAAGCATAATCTAACATTGAGAGAGAGAGAGAGAGAGAGAGCCTGAAGACCAGTCTAAGTTATCTCAAATCAATTCAAACAATACGCAATTGGTGTATAAATTATGAAATAATTTTGCTTGAGAGCGTCTTATCATTACATCGTCTCAAGCTTGAAGCAAGTTACTCAGTCTTCTTTAACTGCATCTTTCATTATCTAATTGCAAATAATTTTTTTTTATTAATTTAAACGTGATAATTAACTAGTACTTATTATAAGTAATGAATTGATTACTTACAACGTTGCGCAGCTTCAGGCCTCTCTGGAACCCAACCATCACACTTTTAATGTAAATTCCTACAAATCAGACTGAATCTAAGCAAATCGTCACTACTTCAAAATAAAGGAAAGCTACATAAATTCAATACATAAACATCGTGTTAAATCAGATACATTTCTTTTAACCTGCATTTCCGCCTAGAATAGCAGGAACCAATTTATAATCTTTTGGTCTAGGTTTACTTTGATTTTCATTCAGTGGGGAATTTTGGTAAATATTTGTATCCCTAATCCTAAATCTTTTCATTGATTCTGAACTTGGGATATGAAAATTTTTATACGAATCTATTAAATCTCTAAGGTGTGTTTGGTTTAATGGATAAATTAATCTATGCATGTTTTAGCGAAATAGATTTATTTATATAATTTTTGGCATGAGAGGCTTCTTTTGATATTTTCACGAGACAAATGGTATATTAACGGATTCAAAAGTTTGAGTAGACAGCAGCCAGAAAATTTCATAAGTTTGCAGGACACAGCAATATTGATGAAAGAGGAGGTCCTTGAGAACCAGTTGCTCAAACATTGCTTTGCCAATTAATATCTATCATGAAAATAACAAATCCCAAGAACCACGTTTATATCGCTTCAACTTATCTAATATTCTTAACATAATTACAACAGAGAACTTGACATCATTCATAATTATTTGTTCCTCCAGAAAAATTCACACTGCATCAAAATTTAGTTGGCCACTCATTATTTATTGCTCATCATATATGAAGGCAATGTTGTGTTTCTATTTTGTTGACTATTTTGCCAAACATATTAGAGCAAAGAAAAAAACCAACAAGCTTTTTATCTTAAAAAAACAGCTTGCTATCTGTAACAGATGAAACAAATATAATACTATGATTTCATGTCATGAGGTCCAAAGCCAAATTTAAATATTTTGAATGAATGATAATTGATTGTCAATATTAGAATGATCCTTCTTTAGTATGTTAAATCATAGCTATAAGTTCACTCAACATCAGAATCATTGACCACGAAACCAATGAGTGCGGAGAAGCTAGATATTGTCTTCAATTCACACTCCTTCTATATGTTCTGTGGCTCATTATAATGTTGTCGGAATACCAAAAATAGGACAACTCCTAAAATTGCAGCTAATACCTCAAGGGTGTATGACGAAACATATGCAGCATCAAATAAGTCAATGCATGTTGCCAAAGAGACAAACATAAAATTCAAAGCTAAAACATAAGAGCAAGACTTAGCATAAAAAGACCATAGTTATCGCACTAGAACTTGAATTCAGGAAGGCAACGAACGAAGGGTTTAAACTCATTAGAGTGTTTAATTGGCGTCGGTGAAGAAAGCCCATCTAACGCTTCTAGCTCTGTATCAACATTTGGAAACATAAACCCAATTGAATTCTGTCTACCTAGAAAAGCAAATGATAATATTTAGAAGTGTTCAGCGCTTTTAATGTGAGGATTTGTATACTGAGAGTTTCTTCCCACATCATATTTTGCTACTGTCACACACCGAACGCTGAAATTTATAAACAATTGTGTAGATTTGAGTATTTGTCTAAATGCTCAAAAACAGAATGACTATTTAGATGCACTGAAGCATGTGGGGATTTGGGAAAAGTGGATTAATCGATTGAAAGTTGCTTTCAAATGTGTTCAACTTAATCTAACTTATCAATACATGAAGAATGATCTTAATGTTACATGGTACATTGCCATCCAAGAAAGGTGAACATATCAAAAAAAAATTCGACAGCGTAAAAACGTTATATGAGAATGATCCACAAAAAATTTAGCATCTTGTTTGTCAAAATTTACCTAGAAAGTGTAGTAATCGCACTACACATCTAATTAAAGCCACCATGAACATCCTCACCCTCTCAGATGATATCGAAGTTAATTTAATTGACGGATCAATAATTCACTTTTTTGAGAATGAATAATTCACTTTTTTGAGAATTAATTATTGGATTTCCAAAAACATTTCTTCCAATAACTCATTTTAAATAAATGCATTATTGCTCCATAAATTAAATTAACTTTAATGTCATTTGAGAGTAGGAAGATCTTCACGGTAGCTTCAATGAGATGTGTAGCAAAATTCCTATACAATTTCAGCAAATTTTGACAAACAAAACACTGACCCTTTTGTGGATTATCTTCATACAACGTTCTTACACTATTGACAAACTTTTGGCCGTCAACATTTTTAGATGACAGTATACCATATAACACTAGGATCATTTTTCTTTATTTATTGAAGAGTTAGATTAAATTGAACATAGATGACGACAACTTTCAATCGACCAATCCATTTATCCTGAATCACACCAACACCAGTGCATTTAAATAGTCATTCTGTCTTTCTGTACTTAGATCACTACTCAAATCTAAATATTTTTTTATAAATTTCAAATGTTCGGTGTGAGACAATAGTGAAATATGATGTAGAAAAAAACTCTCAGTACTCAAATCTCAACACTCAAAACATTGGACACCCTAAATATCAGCATTTGCTTTTCTTTTTTTGGATATACGAAATTCAATTGGGTAATAAAATCTCCCAAACAGTCAGAATAGCTTTTCAAATTTTCAAGTAGATCATGTCGTATAATTTACCTAGCTGGTTGAAATCTTTCACTCGGTATGTGCGATTGGATGACCTTTTGACCCTGCCAAAGCAATCATAATTTAAATATTATCAATCACTTAAAATTAAATATTCCCTCTGTCCCCCAAAATTTATTCCCCTTTGTGTGGACACAAGTTTTCAGTAAAATAAGATAAAATAGATAAAGTTTGAATATTATGAAATAATTATTGGGTTCATAGAGAATAAAATGATTGTTTGTGAGTATAATAATAAAATAATATTTTTTAAAGGGGAATGAGAATAAATATTGGAAATAGAGGGGTACATTTTTCTGAAGAAAATAAGTGTGTAAAAACATAAAAGAAAACACAAAACTTTATTTGGGAGTTGGGATGGATGGTGTATATCCCAACTTTTTTTTTTAAATACTGAATTTACTTTTGAACTCATGGGCGTACTGGGTCTGGGAGTAATTAAGGAGTAAAAGATCCAATTTTTTTAAAGAGAAATGAATATAGATTTTTTAATTTCATGTTTAGTGAGAAGGAAAACATAGAAGAAACAACTAAATTGAGTCTATTACAGAAAATCAAGTGAGTATCATCACCCCCAATCTCTTCCATTATCCGAAGCAGTAAAATCTCAAGTAAATGATAATCAACATCAGCTACGTTGAGCCGATAACAGAAAATATGTATGGACAAGTAAATTGACTATGCACACCACAACAACAATATGTAAAAGGATGAGTTGTTCGTATCAATAACATAAGATTCACTCCCCCAGAAGCAGAAAATAGCACAACAAACATTGATTATTCAACATTCAATAAAATAAAGCAATTTCTACAACTCCCATAATCAGATTAATATCCTTTCTGTACTGCTTGATGAAGAGGTTTATTGTCACTGTCACTGTTACTGTAATTGGCCCAATTATTCCAATTAATTAGAAAAACCAAATCTATCACAACAAAACCTTAGATGAACAATAAAAGCAATCACACAATATATGTGGCAAAGCTGATTATGGTTTGAGTTAGTATCTAAAATAAACACATATTTTTAAACAATATATACATATTTATAAATAAATAAATAAAATAAAAAATGGAGCCCACAAAGGCAGGAATCAAAGCGTGATGCAGTAAATTAGAATGGGACTAAGAACTAACAAGGCAGGCCCGCATGATGATAAGTATTGTTATCCCAACAACAAGAGAGAGGGGGTGTGGGTAGAGAGATCAGAGATGTATAATTCCTCTTAAAGTCGATGCCATTTTCTAAGTGCGATTTTACGCCTTAATGGAGTACTCAACGCTACATTCTCTCAAGAAAGAACCATGGGAAATTATAGCATCCACTATCTGAAACAATCATAAACATTAGAAATGCCTTAACAAGAAACTGCAACTTAAATGATACAAATTTAAGATTACTGTCGTACCCTGCATTTTTCAACTTTAGTAGGTGGCAAGAACCTTGGTATCGTATAAAAAGGAGTCTTTGGGTCGTTAAAAATGAAAAGAGTCTTTGGGTCGTTAAAATCAAACTTCGGAGGCTGAAACATAAACATGAGCCCAATCAGCTTGCATTTCTAGATTTACAATTAATAAAATTTCAAATCAGCAAGTGCTTGAGAGCTGACCTGCTCAGTGAGGACCAAGTTGGCATCAAAAAATTATTTTATGGTTCCAATGTCCTCCCAATATTCACTAAATAAATATGCCTGATACAAACATACATTGAGAAACTCAGTGTAAAGGACAAATTTTTTATTTCACAACAAAAATATGCAGTAATTCAAACCTGCACGTTGTGATCCTTCACAGCTGCAAGAATGATCTTAGAGCCAAAGTCGTTGCAAGAAGGATATGTTCACTTAAAAAGGTTAAGTAAGACTTCAGTTTTGAACACATAAACACATAAAATTTATCGCTTCTTGATGTGAAAGTCCAAGAACCGAGATGTTAACTTTGTGTAGAGCATAATGAGATAGAAATAAAGAATGATGCAGTGAATATATAAAATGAGCAAATTTAGACCAAAGTTTGACTCATTCATAAAAAATAGAGAAATATATAATGAGAAACACTAGTTTTCACCGTTGCTATAAATTCAAAAAACTGTTGTTATAAACATTATATATATGGATGAGTAGCCGAGACCGCCTAAGCGCTTGAATGCCCTCGGCCGCCGACGCCAAGGATAAATTGCCGAAAATCCATCAACACATTTGGCACTGCCGAGGCCGCCAAGGCGGCCGCCGAAACCGTTTTGGCATCGCCTAGATGACAATTACTCTTCTTTTTTAATTTTTATTTCAATTTAAAAATTAGAACTAAAATTAAAAAATAAAAACTAATTTACTAAATTATTAAAAAATGAAAGTTTCATTGAACTATTTCATAATTTATTCTTCTATGTATTTTGCTCTTTTTGTGTTTCATTTAGAAGTTGAACAATAAAATTTAACTGTTGTTATAAATTCAATAACTCATAATCATTTAGAGTAATCACAACAGCTTAGGAACATACGATAGCAAGTATTACCCGTTGTCTTAGGTGTTTAATTTTTTGTAATACACAATTAAAGTAATTTTAAAGCCTAATAAGATAAATATATATATCATAAAATTATAATTAAAGAATACATAATATATTATTAAATTTTAAAATATGATTATTAAATCCAAAATTCTTAATAATTTAATCTAACAACGTATAATTCAATAATATTAATTTAAACTAGCCCACACTAAATAAGATAAATATATGTGTCAAGCACCCATTAAATGAAGACTTATGTTATTGATATGAACAAACCAAATTCCAACGTGGATTTTTCACTTACTCAATACTAATTTGGTCGGCATTCTTAGTCATTTGCTAATGATTCTTTAATATTTATCTGCCTTTGAGGGACTCAATTTTGCATTTATTTAAATGGTGATTTCTTTGACAGGGTGAAATTGAGAGATTTACACGTAATTTAAAATAAAGGATGTGGATGGGGAGATGATGGATGGAACAAAGCTGTTGTTGAAGATGAATTCGGATTTCGTAAATGATGAAAATGCACGCATCGAGCTAGATTAGTGTTATCTGAACTATTTGAACACAAGCTTCATATTCTCTTATTCATCTACAAGGTCACGTGTGTACGTACACTTTGATTAGAGTTTAGGGGATTATGTCCATAAATGTGGCCCCTTAACTCAAAGTTTAAACTCTCTTATAGGAATGTATACTTTTCTCAATTTTGCAGTAAAAGAAATTATCGGCTCGATGATCAACTTTGTTATATATTTAAATTTAAAAAATGTGGTGTTTGCTAGAGGGATGAAACTCAACTATGAGTATCACTTCGGTGTGTACGAAGACATTTTAAAATTTTGAAAACTTTGATTTAGAAAGTCATCCAATCACACAAATCGAGTGAAAAATTTCAACTAACTTATAAGATCCTACGACATGGTGTATTTGGAGATTTAAAAAGCTATCTTGAATGTTTAGAAGATTTTATTACCAAAATAAGTTCCACCTACCCAGAAAATCAAATGATGATATTAAAAAAAGTCGAGTCCAAGTGCGAAAATTTCAGCAACGAGAGCTTCTTTCCACAACATATCTCCCTCTTGTCACACTCTCAACGTTTGAAGTTTATAAAAAATTGTATTGATTTAAGTATTGGTCCGAGTGCACAAAAGACACAACGATTATTTGGATGCACTAACACGTTGGAATTTGGGATACGTGGATCAAACGATTAAAAATTGTCTTCACGTGTGTTTGAAATAATGTAACTTATCAATGCATGAAAAAGGTTGATCCGAATGTTACATGGTATACTATCCAAAAGCTTACCATTTTATGGGTTATTCTCATATTATGTCGATCTTACATTATTCACAAGCTCTTAATCGATCCACTTTTTATGGATAACAGTATACCATGTAACATTCGGATCATCTTTCTTCTTGTATTGATAAACTACATTAACTTGAACACACATGAAGACAATTTTTAAGCGATCAATCCACGTACCTCAAATTCTAACATGTCTCAGTGCATCCAAGTAATCGTTGTATTTTTGTACACTCAGACCTATACTCAACTCAACACAATTTTTTACAAACTTCACATGTTTAGAGTGTGACAGGAGAGAAATATGTTGTGGAAAGAAACTCTCGATGCTAAAATCTCCGCACTAGGACTTACTTTTCTAAATATCTTCATTCATTTTTCTATGTAAGTGGAACTCATTTGGATAATAAGATCTTCCAAACAATCCAGATATCTTTTCAAATCTCTAAGTAGATCATATCGTATGATCTTACCAAGTTGGTTGAAATCCTCCATTTGGTATGTGTGACTGGATGACTTCTGAAACGAAGTCTCCAAAACTTTAAAACGTCTTCGTACACACTGAAGTGATACTCACAGTTGAGTTTCACCCCTCTAGCAAATACCACATCTTTTGAATGTAAATATAAACAAAATTAATCATCGAGCGAATAATCTCTTTTACTGCAGGATTGAAAAAAGTGTACGTTCCTATAAAATGGTTTAGACCTTAAGTTAAGGGTCCACATATACGGACATAATCCCCTAAATTCTTATCAAAGTATGCGTACACACGTGACTGTGTAGATGAATCAGAATTAGAGAACATGAATCTTGTGTTCAAATAGTTCGGATGACACAAATTTAGCTCGATGCACGCAATTTCATCATCTACAAAATCTGAATTCACCTTCAACTTCAGTTTTGTTTCATCCATCATCTCCCCATCTACACCCTTTACTTTAAATTTTAACGTTTCTGCTATATATCTCTCAATTTCACCATGCCAAAACAATCACTATTTAAATAAATAAATACAAAATGAAGGCCCTCAAAGGCAGACAAATATTAAAAAATCAAATCATCATTAGAAAAGGACTAAGAACACAAGCCCAATTAGTATTTGATTAAGCAAAAAATCCACGTTGAAATTTGATTTGTTCATATCAATAACATAAGATTCACTCCCCCCAAAAGTAGACACAATGAAGATTCAGAACTACATTGAGACCTTGTATGTGATCATCAGGGCAAACAACACACAAAACAATGAATCATGCAATACAAAAAAAAAAGAAAGAGAAATCTAAACTGACAACTGGTATCTAAATGAAAAACTCTTCAAGGTAATTTTTTTTTTTTGGATAAGAAATAGAATTTTGTTATTGAATAGTAATAGGTATATGATTAGAGGGCTGTTACGTAGGGAAACCCCTTTAACCATACAAACCCCTATATATGTGAAGATATGAGAAACTCAAACTTAGATGCTGTAATATTTCTACTTCCTAGTTGTTGCAAAATCATCGCAAATACTTCTATATACAAATTTACACATGATATAAAATCATTGAAAATCTACTTGCATATTATTTAGTTATTCTAAAAGACAGCATTAGTTCAGGTCAATACAATTAGCAACTCAAGTGAAAATTAATTTACTGAGATAATTCCTGTAAGCTTATATTGCAGTTCTAGATAAACATCAGAAGGTTTTTATTACTTTCTATTAATCCCCTATTTTTGTTTAAATTATTTTCTAAATAATCCACCATCCATCAATGATGATTAGCATACAATTGCTTTGCAGCTACATTCCCTTCACAATTAAATATTATAAATACAGATGGAAAGCACCGATACCCAAACACACCCTTCACCATCATGAAATTAGGGTTTAATTAGGTGTAGACCAAGAAATTAGGTCATAGTTTAATTACCTGCGGAGAAGGGGATGGACGAACACAATCGGTTCACACATATTTGCACAGCTGACCAAAATTAAATTGCACAACAAGCCAAATTAGTTTGCACAATTTATTACTTTATAATTTTCAACTAGCCCAATTATTATTTTCCAAATTTTATCTATTTTGAAATTAAATTAAATTACACAAACTCTGCACAATCACAATTACTCAAAATTCACATTCACTCCAAACTTATTACAAACAAAATCACTCCTAAAAAATCTTCAAAATCAGTTCTTTATTTAAAAAAAATAAAATTTCTCACATAACCTGTACAAATTTCTGAAAGCCCTAAAACTGAAATGCAACAACAAAAATTTGTAAACATAGCCATGGCTCCTTCAAAAAGTCTTTGTCTTCAAAAAAAAAAAAAAAATCCTCATGGCTTCAATAAACAAAATGTTAAAACTCAAATTTCATTCATCTTGAAGTCTTTGTTTAAAAAAAAAAAATCCTAATGGCTTCAATAAACAAAATGTAAAAACTCAAAATTCATTCATCTTGACTAACTGCAAAAATAGAGCCACACATCTACAACACCATCACCACAAATCTGCAACATCCCCACCTTAATTGAAATCGAACTCACCGTCAAAATTGTGTGCCGTCAACATCGTCTTCCATCGCATTGCACATTAAAATAAAGTATGTGGATAGGGAGATGGAACAAAACTGCAGTTGAAGATGGATTTTATAGAAAGATGAAAATACACGCATCGAGGTAGATTAGTGTCATCCAAACTACTTGAACGCATGATTCATGTTCTCTTATTCATATACACGGTCACGTGTGTACGCACACTTTGATGAGAGCTTAGGGGATTATGTCCATAAATGTGGTCCCTTAACTCAAAGTCTAAACCCTCTTATAGGAACGTATACTTTTCTCAATCTTACAGTAAAAGAGATTATCCGTTCGATGATCAGCTTTGTTATATATTAACATTAAAAAAATGTGGTATTTACTAGAGGGGCGAAACTCAACTATGAGTATCACTTCGGTGTGTACGAAGACGTTCTAAAGTTTTGGAGACTTCGGTTCAGAAAGTCATTCAATCACACACACCGAGTGGAAAATTTCAACCAACTTGATGAGATCATACAACATGATCTGCTTGGATATGTGAAAAACTATCTTGAATGTTTGGAAGATCTTATTTCCCGAATGAGTTCCATTTACCCAAAAAATCAAATGATTGATAATAAAAAAAGTCAAGCCCAAGTGCGGAGATTTCAGTACCGAGAGCTTCTTTCCATAACATATCTCCCTCATGTCACTCTCAACGTTTGTAAAAAATTGTGTTGATTTGAGTATTCGTTTGAGTGCATCAAAAGGCACAAAGATTACTTGGATGCACTAACAAATGTTGAAATTTGGAATACGTGGATCACACGCTTAAAAGTTGTCTTCACGTGTGTTCGAGTTAATGTAACTTATCAATGCTTGAAGAAGGATGATACGAATGTTACATGGTATATTGTCATGCATAAAAATTGGACCGATCAAGAGCTCGTGGATAATGTAAGAACGATGTTATATGAGAATAACCCACAAATGGTCAACTTTAGATCTTACATGTGGGTTATCCTCATATAACGTCGATCTTACATTATTCACGAGCTCTAGATCGATCCACTTTATAAGGATGACAATATACCATATAACATTCGGATCATCCTTTTTCATGCATTGATAAGTTATATTACCTCGAACACACGTGAGGGAAACTTTTAAACGATCGATCCACGAATCCCAAATTCTAACATTTCTCAGTGCATTCAAGTAATTGTTGTGTTTTTGTGCAATCAGACAAATACTCAAATCAACACAATTTTTTACAAACTTTACACGTTGAGAGTGTGACAAGAGTGAGATATGTTGAGAAAAGAAACACTCGCTACTAAAATCTCCGCACTTAGGCTTGACTTTTCTGAATTATCATCATTTATTTTTCTACGTAAGTGGAACTCATTTGGGTAATAAGATCCTCTAAATATTCAAAATAACTTTTCAAGTCTCTAAGTAGATCATGTCATATGATTACCAAGTTAGTTGAAATCTTCTACTCAGTATGTGTGAATAGATGACTTTCTGAACTGAAGTCTCCAAAACTTTAAATTGTCTTTGTACACACCGAAGTGATACTCATAGTTAAGTTCATCCCTCTAGCAAATATCACCCCTTTTAAATGTAAATATACAACAAAATTGATCATCGAGCGAATATTCTCTTTTACAATATACGTTCCTATAAGAGGGACCCTGAATTAAAGGGCCACATCTACGGACATAATTCCCTAAACTCTCATCAAAATGTACGTACACATGTGACCGTGTAGATGAATCAGAATTAGAGAACATGAATCTTGTGTTCAAGTAATTTAAATGACACAAATCTAGCTCGATGACCGCAATTTCATCATCTACAACATCTGAATTCACCTTCAACTTCAGTTTTATTTCATCCATCATTTCCTTATATACACCCTTTACTTTAAATTTTAACGTTTTTGTTATATATCTCTAAATTTCACCCTACCAAAGCAATCACAATTTAAATAAATAAATGCAAAATGAAGCCCCTCAAAGGCAGACAAATATTAAAGAATCAAAGCATTATTAGAAAAGGAATAAGAACCCAGGCCCAGTTAGTATTGATTAAGCGAAAAATCCACGTCGAAATTTGGTTTGTTCATATCAATAACATAAGATTCACTCCCCAAAAGCAAAAAACAATGATGATTCAAAACTACCACTGAACCCTTGTATGTGATCATCAGGGCAAACAACACACAAAACAATGAATCATGCACTAAAAAAAAAAGAGAAATCTAAACTGACAATTAGTATCTAACTAAATAACTCTTCAAGGTATATTTTTGGATAAGAAATAGAATTTTATTACTAGAAAGATTAGGGTTGAGAAGTCCCTAAAAAGTTGTTGCCTATTGATTTTAAACTTCTTAAATTTGCCCTGCTGTATCTCATTGTTTCCCTCCAAGCAGAACTAATATAAGGTGGTAGGTTTTGATTGAAGTCAGAGCATCAAAAGGAGCAGTTTGTATGTGGTTTAAGAACATGAGCTGTGTGGCAAAGGAGCTCAAACACTTTCATATCATTGACTTTCAACTTTCAAGTTTAAAAAATAATAAAATCCCAGGAATATTAAATCTATAAATATATAAAGACAACAGTACTTGTACAATTGGCTAATGATTTTGCTGGCGAGTGAACAGTCACTCGCTCAGCAGTAAAACCATGACTTGCACTTCCTACAGGAGCGAGTGAATAGTCATCTTTATCTATTAAATTTTGGATTTTTTACTTTTTCTCTATTAAAATTGCGTCAGTCTCAACAGCAGCACAACTTTTCTAAACCAATTTCAGTGACTTTTCATCTTTTCAATGAATAGTATAAAAAATCATAAACCATGCTATTAAAAGTCAGTTTTTTTTTCCCAATGGTAGAGCATAAGTGTCAAAGCAAGTTAAAGCATCAGAGGGATTGCAAACCACTCATCAATCTAAGGGTTTTTTTTTTAAAATTATGAATTCAAACATCTGTAGGCAACTAATTTAGTATTGAGTTAGGCAAATGATAATTAGTTTTAATTTCAACAAAACTTAATGAACAATTCTTATTTACTTTCCAGGATAATGCTAAAAATTATTAATATATCCCTGAATTATGAAATCAAATCTTCCACAAGATGAGTCAAATAAGAACTTAACCACCTTATCCAACGAAATGGAAGCAATGGCGTGAAATTAACCCATCATATCCGAATCTAATTTTGTTATTTTTTTTGTCCATTTACAGGGACGCCTAATTAGTCATAAATCGCAAACCGTTTGCAAAAAATGTTGACCCCACACTTGCAAATTTTTTTTTTTGAAACCCTAATAAAATATAATCAGATCAATTATACCTTCAGTTGACAGCGTGGCGTGGCCGTGGACAGCAGGGGTTGCGTCGCGTGTGGCAGCGTGGAGGCGAGGCTAAGACTGTGTCTGATGTAGCGCACAGGCGTGGGCGGCGGAGGAGGCGGCGATGCCTGGCCGCTGGTAAGAAAGAGAACAAGAGTATAATCGACGGTACAATGTGGATAAGTGGGTTTCTGTAATTTTAGGTTGGCCACGGGTATTGGCACTAGCTCTTTTAGGATATACACTTCATTGAAATTTATTAAAAAATAAGTATACATGTGCAAAGACTAAATTACCCTTCAGAACTAAACCTGCAAACCCAACTCATTCTCATTCTCCCCCAGATGCTGCCGCAAGGAAGATGACGGCCACTGCCGCTAGATGATGGTGTCCGTCGCTGGAAATTGAGAATATAAGCAAAAAAAAAAAAAATATATATATATATATATATATATATAAACTAAGTACAACCCTTCTTCTTGAAAAAATATTTCAAAATATTTTTGGATTTTTTTTAAAAAAAGGCAAAAAAATTTATGAAAAAAGTCGACCCAAATTTTAAAATAAAAAGAAAAAATAGTAAATCTTCGGAAAAAATTACGAAACTAACAAAAACAAATAAGTCTCAAAATCTATTTTCGAAAAAAAATGAAAATTTTGGAAAAATAAAAATGAAGAACCTCACCGCCGACGTTGTCTACTTGAAGACGGACGCCATGCTTTGAAGAGCAGAGTTGCCCGGCCGCTGAAAATCCGAGGAAGAAGAGAACAAGACTACAAGAGTACAATAGATGGGAGGCGGCGGTTGAGATGTGGCAGCGACTGTGTCTGATGCAGCGGACAGGCGTGGGCGGCGGCGGCGTGGGCGGCGGCGGCGTGGGAGGAGGCGTCGGTTGAGGTGGAGGAGGCAGCGGCCGCTGAAAATCCGTGGAGGAAGAAATGTGGATAAGTGGGTTTCTGAAATTTTAGGTTTAGATATAGGTCTCATGGGCCATTAATGAAATTTTGGCCCAACTTTCTCATTTATTTTGGCCCAACGAAACATGGGTTATAATTTTATTAATTAAAAAAATCAAACAAGCAGCTACAAACGAAACAAATACATAGCTAACACAATATCCTAATTATATAGATAAAAATGCAGAACTCCAAAAACCTACAACCACCCACTTCAGATCTGGAAAGTTCATGTAAAAATGAAATAAATGAAGAGCTACAAAATTGAATAAAAATAGAATTAAAACCCTTGTAAAATCAAGAGCAGGGCACCTTACAGAAACGGAAAACAACAATCTTCTCTCTGATCTTCTCTTTGCACCACTCTTCACCAGCCATTTCCCACTCTTTTTCCCCACTTTCTCAACTATCTCGACCCAAATTCACTCTCTCACATCTTACCATTTTATAAATATTTGTCAACCTTCATCATCCCCAAATCCCATCACCCTCATCCTTCGTCTCCTCCATTTTTAGCACTTCTTTTCAATTTCTAAAAACTTCGTCATCAACCTCACAAGCCCACCACCGGCTTCCCCTTCAGACTTTGACATTGTTGGGAGTAGAGCTGTCAATTGGGCCGGGCTGGCCCAACCCGGCCCACCGGGCCAAATACTTTTTCTTGGCCCGGCCCAGTTGTCATTTGGCCATAAATTTTTGGGCCCATACTGGCCCTAGGCGGGCTGTCGGACCATCGGACCAATTTGTCCTGACTTTTTTTTTTATATAAATAATTAACATAAATTTTTAAATTTCTAAAAACATTTCACACACTAGGTGTAAAATACACACAATTAATTCTCCACAACTTTGGATTGAAAATTGCTCTAGTTTAAAACACATGACCATATTCGTTTCATTGTAATACACAAATAAAAAATGTTGAAACATTATGTCAAAGTTTGTTGAGGTAGAGAGAGATTCAAGTAGTAGAATATAATCAAGGAACGAGCTTCTTCAATTGACAATAAATCACAACACAATAGTGAATAAGTACTAATTAACTATTCGCAAAAAGAATCAATGTCGTATCCACTTTTTGTAAAAGGGTCATACGAAGTCCCCAAAGAATCAAGCATTCAATTGTTCATAATCAAAAGGACAAGACAACAAATGGAGACGATATCAACTCACATGCCAATAATCATGATCAATGGTGCAGCTTGGTGACAGTAAAAGACCCAGCAGTGAACACAATAGCAGCATTAATGGCACTGTCAATAAATCTCTCCTATTCTTCACGGCTTTTGCCATCGAGTTAACCTACGCCGGAAACAGAGGATGAGAACCCAGCTGCACCCTCGAACGATAATCTCTCACCTCCGAAACCCCCAATCACCTGATTAACTTCTGTCGCATCGCATCTCTCTAAATGTAAACGCCGCCGTCCTGCTGGTCCACCATGTCGCCGGATTGCACGGGGATAACATCGAACTCGTTTGCAGCTGAGTTAACCAGGTGTAAGGAGAGTCTTCTTTAATTGGATTTAGAGAAAATTTTGGCGGTTGCGGGCGGCGCCTGTGGTTTGATGATGGAGGCGCGCTCAAATTAGGGCACAACGTGGGTTAGGGTTTTTTGTGTGAGTTGTGTTGTGATGTGATTACTGAGAACTGAAATTGAAGGGGCAATGTGCGTGTTTAATTAAAAAAAAACAATTATACCGGGCCAAATAGGCCTGGTCTTTTCGGGGCCTGTGTTTTTAGGGTCAGTCCTGTACTGAAACTCGGGTTTTTCGGGAGTCTCATCTTGCAGGTTTTTTTTTCTTTGTCTTCTTTTTGAAAAAAATAATTACTTCTTTGATATTTAACAGATCTAGATGCAATTTTCTCTTTTTTTTTTTGGAATTTGATTTCGCGAAAAATATAAATTTTGAATTTGTTTTCCGAAATTTTGGTACACGTTCGAATTTTTTTGCTGAAATATGAAGATGTGCTAAAAATTTGACTTTTTCAGAAAATTATTGTGAGTTCTAATCGTTTTTCTGGAATTATTTTTTGAAAATTAGGTTCATTTTTTTAAATATGTTCTCATTTTTGGGAAAATATTGCAATCTTTTGAAAATGAATTCTAAAAAATAACCATTGTGCGTGAGTATAGTGCTGAGTTTTTGGATTAGGCCTAAGTCCTTTTTTTGGGTTAATTCTATAAAAATACATCACTTTTTACTCATTTCAATTTAATCTCGAGCTTTACGATTATAATTAAAAAGCACATTATTTTAAAAAGATTTCAATCCGACACATACTTTCCATCTCCGACCGGCAATTGATGATGTATCTCGCCGGAGTGAGTAAAAGTTTGTCATGCTGGCATGCATGCATAAAATTTAGAAATTCAAACCTCCAGTATTTAGATTTTTCAAAATTTGGTATGATTTTGGGCAATTTTTATAGGGTAATTTGGGTATTTTTTTCAAGTATTTTGTGAATCTAATATTGAACGTTACAAACATACAAAAACATTTTTCTCTTTTAGAGCCAGAAAATATTTATAAATAAAAAGTATTGTTATTTTATATATATGAATACGATATATGGTGTGCAAATTAAAAAAATAAAATATAATTAAATGTGTGTACGTTAGTGTGGTAAACTTTCACGCGCTCCGATGAAACACGTTATCGATCGTTGACTGAAAATAAAAAAATATGTATCGAATTGAAATTTCTTAAAAGATCAGGCTTTTTAATAATAATCGTGAAGCTCAGAATTATATTGAAAGTTGAGTAAAAGGTGATGCATTTTTATAGAATTAACTTTTTTTCCCGAGTATTCTATGTGCTCTTTTAAATTTTTATTTCAAGATTTCAAATTTATTTCAAGTTTTTTTTAGATATTTTAGGGACAAATTTGCAGTGGTGGCAACTTGCACAAGTCGATGATAGCTGTTGGGAGGGGTAGAAGTATTGAAATTAAAATTTTAATTTCAAGGGTAGTATAGTCTTCTTATATGTAAACCTTTTTTTTTT
>JAPKLY010002695.1:0-22917 GCA_026898435.1 Prunella vulgaris | reverse complement strand
TGTGAGACGGCACCTTACGAGCCTATGTGGCTTCCGGTGTTGACGAGGGTTCCTTACCCTCGTCTTGGTCTCTCACACTGCTCCCTTTCTCATGCCTCATCCTACTACTATGCCTTAGACTAGATGGGCCTCATTAAAAACCTCACCGTAAACCACCCTTGTGGATAAACCGGACGGAGGGAAAAAGAGCACACCATCGGAGTCCTATTCGACTAATAGGCGAGCTCGCCGACGAGCTCGGAGATGAGCCTAGGTGGTTTAGGCGAGCTCCAGGGTGAGCTCTGGTGCCTTGTGTGGCCCACGGACGTTATGCGATGATGGAGCTCGGCGAGACCTTCCCAGGGGTAAAAGGCGAGCTCTGGGCGAGCTCCGCTTATAGGTTACCTCCATGTGGGCGAGCTCCACATCTTCAAGGATCCGGGTGGGTCCTGGCGACCTGCTAAGCCTTGCGTAATTGCCCCATGTCGATAGTGTTAGTTCGCCATATCAACATTTGCCCCCCAGCTCGCATGCACTATGACCTTGTCGAATGTGCAAGCGAGCTGGAAAACTTAAAACATGGCGAACTACCTATGGATGATTGTTGGGTTGACAAGCGAACTCAACCCAGGTGGTTGCTTCTGGCCGACGTGGTGCGGGAATCCAGGGGTCATGCACGCCTTTTGAGACCTCGGTTCCCGCCCACAATAATGTCATCTTTTGAATTTTTGCAGACATGCCCTTGCATTTCGCGGATATTGCACCTCGCCCCGACGTCTATAAATAGGGTGAGGGGGATTCATTTCTTCACTTTCTGCATTTCGAATTCCAGAGCTTTCCCGGCGACCAATTTTTCTTGTGCTCGACGGATTTTCAAAGGCTCTTCAAGGTAGGATTCGATCTTCCCTCCCCTTCTCTTCTATCTTTTATTTGATTCTTCTGCTGGTTCGTCGACATTACGGTATTTCAGACCGTGGATTGCGCCGAGAACCTTTGAATCTCCCTGACCCTTGACTGTTGGATTTTGGACTACGGGACCTTTGAACTTTCTGAGACCATGTCGACACGCTCTTCAAGTAGAACCCTATCGGGCCGAAATCCCGACAAACAGCCAATGACCGAGGATGAGCCACCCCGGGTTTCGTATGTGGAGATCGGCTCCAGCTCCGAGGTGACCTCGGTAGCTCGCCAGGTGTCCGGCGAGCCACGCAGCGAACTACCCAGCGAGCTACGTCCCGACCCGGAGGAAGGAGCCTCCAGTTCTGTGTGCCGCGAGGTATGGGAGGAGGGTGGCGAGGTCGCCCAAGAGGAAAGAGTTGCAAGCGGCAATGAAGGGCCCGAGGAGGTTGATGAGGGTGGTGTCGAGGTCGGCGAGGAGGGTGGCGACCTGGAAGAAGTTACTCTTGAATGGTTCCGCCGTATCGGTTTCCCGGAACCCCAGCTGGTAGAGTACCAGGTCCCCACCCAGGTGGTCCACCCGTTCGACTGGAATGAGTACATTGCCGAGTACGCGGCGAGCTTCCCCTGCCCGAATAGGGTACCTCGCCCAAACCTCGCCGACCTGGAAGAAGTTGCCCCCTCCGAGTTCAAAGCCGGCGAGGTGGTGAGCCTAATTGATGAATGCGACCTGCCAGGGAGTATCGCATCCCTCTGGACATCTTTATGTACGCTCCAATGAGGGATGAGCGGGCTGACGCACCTCCTGAGGGGATGACCGCCCTGAATGTAGATGTTCTGAGGGCCGGGCTTTCGTTGCCATTGCATCCGATTATTGGCCAATATCTAGCTGACAATAATCTGGCCATCACCCAACTCACACCGAACGCGTGGAGCAACCTTATCGCCGCCCTGTCCGTTTTTGGGTTGGAGGGTTACGAGAACGCGACGACCTCGGCAGACTTGGGCGAGGTTTTCGCCGTGACCAAACGGACACAGGACGGCGCAGGATATTATTATCTGAAAGCACGTCCGGGGGAGAAATTTCTGGGGGACCTGCCCAATAAAATCCGTGATTGGAAGAAACAATTTTTCTTCATAGGAGGTGACTGGCGAGCCTCCAGCACGTATCATGGGCGGGGTGACCGTATCCCCACTCCCGAGGGATATGGGGAAGCCAGCAGTAGGTCGCTTATTTCGGTGTGCATGGGTTGAATTAGATATACTAATTCTAATTTCCTTTCCTTTTGCAGTTCCGAAGTGACACAAATCCAGCCGGGGCAGGCCTAAAGTGTCGGAGCAGTTCAACGTGGTGCGCGCCATTTGCTATTTGAGGAACGAGAAGGATAGACAGGTCGCCCACCTGTGCGTGCACCATTGCCTGCGGCTCGCCGGGCTCCTCACACTGCCGCACCACCTTGACATCCAAGGCCCCGAGCTCCCAGGTCCAACTCTTTGCAGCTCGCCTATGGGGTAGCTCGCTCATTGTGCTGATACTTGTGATTTTTTGTGCAGGTGGTAGCTTTGTCGCTATCCCGATCGCCGAGGTCCCCGAGGCCTACCAAATTGTGAAGGAGCGATTCGAGATGGGCCCACCTCGCCCCAACAGACTAGCCCCGCCGTCCGTGCTCGCGCTGGAGGCGAGCAAGAAGGCGGAGCTCGCCTCCAAAAGGGGCGAGGCAGGTGGGTCAGGAGCCCAGAAGGAGAAAGCTCCCGAAAAGTCCAAGGCTCCGGAGGTCACCAGGGCCGGCCGAGGTGTCGGGCGAGCTGTTGCCCCCTCAGAGCGGGGTCGAGGGAAGAAAGGACCCCAACGGGGTGAAGGGTCCCGAGCTGGTGAGGAGAACATCCAGGCTCGTAAGAGGACTAGGTATACGGGCCTGGTCGACGAGGAGTCTGACCGGGCTGAGAGGACCTCGGCGAGGTCGGGGCAGGGGGGATCTGTTCAATCCACCACCCCGTTGGCGGCCACGCCCATACGAAGTTCGCCCCCCTCGCCTTCTCCATTCGGTGTGCAAACCACCGATGACACACTGCTTGGTTGGGATCCTGACCGAGCTCAGTAAGTAGCTCGCCCAATTGACTCCCTTTTGCCCGTCATTATTTTATTTTTCTAACACTTTCCATCTGTTTTTATCTCGCAGTTATGCCCCAATTGCATTCCCGAACCGCCACGAGGCCCTGCATGCCTTTGAGCGATCTCGCTCTCTCACATCGATGCGGAATCTCCCTCCGGGCATAGCCCGGAATGCTGTGAGCGAGATGCCTAGGCACTGGACGACTCCACTGGTGGCGGGTGTCAATAGCCAAGATTTGAGAGAGAATCTTCTTCTCTCGACCCATTATGCGAGCAGGGTGGTGCTCGCCAACCAAAAGGCACTTGAGCAGATTGACGAGCTGGAGGCGGGTCGTTCTGATAGGAACAAGCGAATGCTGGCATTGGCGGAGTCAGCCGACAAGGCGAAGAAACAGGCGCAGCTCACTGAGGAGAGGGCTGCGGCCTCGTTGGCCGCCGAGCAGAGCGCCCTCCAGCAACTTGAGGCCGCCCAACGCAGGCTCGCCCGGCTCGAACAGGAGACTGAGGCGAGAATAAAAGCGAAGGAAGAAGAGTTCGCCGCCCAGCTCGCCCTGGAGGTCGACAGCCACCTGGTCACGAAGAAGGACCTCGCACTGCAGCGGGGCCTGGTGAAGAGCTCTAACGCCGAGTGTGAGAGGCAAAGGGCCGAATTGGAGGCGAAGGCTCTTGAGGTCGCTGAACTGCGCAGCAGTGCTGTCTCTTCGGCCGATTTGGTAGCTGCGAAAGCCGAGGCCTCGGATCGGGGTTTCGTGCAATGTTATGCCGAGGTCCTAAGGGCCCTCTGGTGGGCGCGAGCTCACCATGATGACGAGGTGAAGGCCATAGTGGGCGAGTTCAAGGAGTGCTTGGATAGGGTCCCCTTCCCCGATGATGCCGAGCTGGATATTGGCGACCTCCCCGCACTTGGAATTCTACTGGATTTTGTTCCGGCTAGGTTCAAGATCATCAATACTATCTCAGTGCCGGAACTGAATCTGGGTGAACCAGAGGTCGCCGACCAAGAGGAGCAGACTCCGCCCACTGCGGAGCAACTTCAAGAGGCATGTGGGGATGCCATGCTAAATTTAGGCGAGTTCGATGCCAGCGGGCTGACTGGTAATATCACCTCAGAGGCCGAACTCACCCTTCCCGGTGCCCAGGTCGCCCCTGTCCCTGCTGATGCCCCCGAGACTTAGGCTTTTACTGCTTTCTTAGATTAGCTTTTTATTTCCCAAGTTGTAGTAGGTCGCCAGGCTCCGTAGCTCGCCTAGAAGGAGCTCTATTTTTGTAGTTCACTTTTTTGTTCAAGTAGGCTTAGCTCGCCGGGCACGTGCAGCTCGCCCAGAAGGGGCTTTTTGTAGTTCGAAGATGGCTAGCTGGTCGGCCTTTGTGGCAAGCACTGCTACTCATACTTAGGATTTTTTCAAGTATATTTTGGACTTGAAAATTTCTTAAGTATCTTTTGAATATAAGTCGAGCATTTTTTGTCTAACTCTTTTTATTTACGTCTTTGCGCCTTTACGTTGTAATTTCTTAAATAGCTCGTTCTTGTTTATTTTTCTGGTACATAATTGTTCGTCTTATTCTACTTTGAGAAGCGAATCGTTCGTTTTACGTCACTTTCGACTACGAATTGTACCTCTGTTTTAAGAGTGTGTATTCTTCGTCTTATGCCACTTAGGGCAGCGAATCGTTCGTCTTAGGCCACTTAGGGCAGCGAACTACACTTCGATTGATTCACGTTGGGCCATTGGGTTTCATGAACCATGCCTTAGATGTTTTTGTCTTTTTCGCGAATTTTTCTAACTTATGGCAGTAGGTGCTTAGCAACCCTTTAAGAAGGGTACCTTCGCGACCTTGGGCACTTTAACCTTTGCCTTCGAGCTATTTAATTACAACGTTTGGGACCTTGGTCCTTGCGCATTGTGGACTTTTGAGAATGTGGGCGAGCTGGGCTTGGCGAGCTAGCGTAATTGGCGATCTGGTGCAGCTCGCCTGATCGGAGGGCTGCACAGGTCCAAACACTTGGGAATTTTTCTGAATTTTTACAGCAACGTAATTTACATCGGTTGCCATCTATATTTCTGATGTAAACCTTTGACTAGTCTATTACAGGTATTACAGGATTCTAGTCTATTGGTAGAACTTCTTTAGGTGTGCCGAGCTCCAGGTGTATGATGAAGCTTTGCCCTCTGCGTCTTCTAGATCATAGGTACCGTTTGGCCAAGCTGCAGTGACTCGGAATGGTCCTTCCCAATTTGAACCGAACACACCTGGTGGGGCCATTAATTTCTTTTTCAACACCAGGTCGCCGACCTTGAACTTTCGGTCTTGGACCTGAGAGTTGTAATATTTTTCCGCTCTGCGCTTGTAGGTGGCGTTTTTCATTTCTGATGAAGCTCTGGTCTCTTCGATCAGATCTTTCTCTACTGCCAAGGCTTCATCATTCTTTTCTTCATCATACCCCACCACCTTCCAAGTCTTGTTCTGGATCTCTACCGGGACCACGGCTTCAGTCCCGAAGGCTAGGGCAAACGGGGTCTCCCCGGTACTGGCCCTATAGGAAGTTCTGTAAGACCATAGGACCTCTGGGAGTTCGTCTGCCCAGCTTCCTTTCTTTTCCTCGAGGCGGAGCTTTAATATATGTTTCAAGATCTTGTTTACCGCCTCGACTTGGCCGTTCGACTGGGGGTGATACGGAGTTGAGTAGTGCTTCTTGATGTTCCATGAACTGCAGAAGTCCTTCAACTTCTGTTCGTCGAACTGCCTTCCATTATCAGTGATGACCGACTGCGGGAGTCCAAACCTGTAGATCAGGTTTTTCCAAATGAAGCCGATCATCCTTTCCTGGGTTATGGTTGTGAGAGCTTTGGCTTTAGCCCACTTAGTGTAGTAGTCCACCGCTACAACAGCGAACTTTACACCGCCTCTACCCGGTGGAAATGGGCCGATCAAGTCGATACCCCATTTCGCATAAGGCCATGGGCTGAAAACCGACTTAAGCTGGTTGGCTAGGGAGTGGATGTTAGGTGCGAAAAGTTGGCACTTTCGGCACCTTCGAGCGAAGCTGATGGCATCTTTGCGAAGAGTGGGCCAGTAGTAGCCCTGTCTGATCGTTTTATATGCCAATGCTTGCCCCCCAGCGTGGCTCCCACAAATCCCTTCGTGAATTTCTTCTAACACTTCGGACCCCTGCTTCTTAGTTAGGCATTTGAGTAGGGGTAGAGAGAATCCACGTTTATAGAGTTGGCCATCCAGCAGCGTATACCTGGCAGCTTGCTTTACTAACCGGCTAGCTTCCCAGGTGTCTACGGGGGTTGTTCCGTCAGTTAAGTATTCTCGGATTGGGGTGCACCAATCTTCACTATCTTCACTATCCTCCTGCCCCCCACTCGAGTTTGATTTACTTTGTAGTCGAACGTCGAGGGGTTTTTCAGTGTGGTGATCACAACCTCCGTGAATTCGGCTTCGCCGTTGCTAGTAGCTAGCCGGGCTAGAGCATCTGCTTGTGTGTTTTCTAGCCGCGGTATTTGATTGATGTAAACTTGTGTAAACATCGAGATCAGATGCGCGGCTATCTTCTGGTAGGTCATCATCTGCTGGTTTTTTGCTTCAAATTCCCCCCGGACTTGGGATATTATTAGCTGGGAATCTCCGAAAACTTGAAGATTGGTTGCCCCCACAGCTAATGATAGCCTAAGTCCTGCTATTAACGCTTCGTATTCCGCCTCGTTGTTGGTTGCTCGAAAGTCGAACCGAATTGCGGAGGTGAAGACTTGTCTGTCGGGGCTGATCAGGACTACGCCGGCGCCTGCTGCTATGCTAGTTGATGATCCGTCTACGTAGAGATGCCACGGAGCTATACGCCCCCTCGTTGGATCTTGTGGGAAAGTTAGCTCGACGATGAAGTCGGCCAGTGCTTGTCCCTTGATCGCTGTTCGGGGTGCGTAGGTTGTACCGTATTGGCTGATCTCCAGTGACCATTTCAGCTGGCGGCCGGCAGTGTCCGGGCGCTGTAGTATTTGACGCAGTGGGAACGTTGTCAGCACCTCCACCGGATGGTCAAAGAAGTAAGGCCTCAATTTTCTAACACTCATCACCAGTGCATAAGCCAGCTTCTCTGTTGGGGTGTACCGCAGCTCAGCCTCATGTAAGACTTGGCTCACGTAGTACACTGGGAGATGTGTTTTCGCCTCTTCTCGGACCAGGACGGAGCTGATGGCCACCTCCGACGCGGCTAGGTACAGATACAGCTTCTCTCCAGGTATTGGCTTTGACAGAATCTGTGTGTCCGCCAGGTATGTTTTGATATCTTCGAAGGCTCGTTGGCATTCACTTGTCCAGACGAAGTGGTTTTTGAGGTGGAGCTCGTTGGCTTTGGCCGCCTCTTTGTACCTCCGTGTGTTTGCTTTAATTGCCTCGAAAAATGGATGATTTCTATCGCCGGACCTGGAGATGAATCTGTTAAGGGCCGCCATGCACCCAGTTAGTCTTTGAATTTTTTAGATGGAGTCGGGTATCCCCATCTCAATTATGCATTGGACTTGTGTTGGGTTGACCTCGATTCCCCGCTGGCTAACTAGGTGCCCCAGGAACTTCCCAGAGTGTACGCCGAAGCTGGTCTTTTTGGGGTTCAACTTCATGTTGTAGTGGCGCAGTATGTCGAAGGTTTGTTTCAGGTGGTCCAGGTGGTCCTCCTTTCTCAAACTCTTGACAACTATGTCGTCCACGTACACCTCCATGGATTCGCCGATGTGTTGGTCAAACATTTTGTTCACCAATCTTTGGTAGGTAGCTCCGGCGTTGATGAGTCCGAACGGCATTCTTTCCCAGCAGTACATGTTCTTGTTGGTGTAGAACGCCGTGTGTTCCTGGTCTTCCGGGTACAGAGCTATCTGATGATAGCCTGCAAAAGCATCCATGAATGTCATCATTTCATGGCCTGCAGTGCTGTCCACCAGTTGGTCAATGTGAGGTAGTGGGAAGTTGTCCTTCGGGCATGCTTTATTCAGGTCCGTGAAATTAATGCAGAGTCGCCATGTCCCGTTTTGTTTCTTCACCAGGACGGGGTTCGCGACCCACTGTGGACACAAAGCCTCCTTGATGAGCTTGTTGTCTAACAACTTTTCCACCTCAACTGTTAGAGCTGCGTACTTGTCTGGTCCATATTTTCTTCATTTTTGGCGTACGGGTCTCTTCGTCGGATCTATGTTAAGTCTGTGGCAAGCATGTTCCAACGGAATCCCCGTCATGTCTTCGTGGGACCAGGCAAATATGTCCAGGTTGGACATCAAGAACAGCTCCATCCTCGACCGGTACGGTTCAGGTAACTCAGAACCGATGAAAAGTTCTAAGTCCCTTTCCGGGTCCACCGGGAGTACCGTCAACTCCTCCATGGGGGTTGCTTTTCTCTTCTGACATTTCCACCTCGGGTCGTTGATGAGCTCGTCCCACTCCCCTTGTGACATCTGCGTAGGCTCGTGGCCTATGCGTGGCTCGAGGTCATCGGGTTGGCTTTCAGCTTGGGCGAGCTCATCGGCTGTGGACTCTTCCGGTGGTCTGTCAGCTTGGGATGGCATGGTGACTCGAAGGATTGGGTCAACGTCCATGGGCGTTGGTTCTTGACCTCCCGCAGGTCCTCTACCTGGGGCCTCATCAACTACCTCCATGGGAGTAGGCTGTTGTCCCTGCGCAGCTACCGATCCCTGCGCAGGTTTCAGCAGTCGGGTTTCTTCCATGTCCTCCATTGGTGTCGATTGTGTGTTCTGCACAGGTCCAACACCTTGGTTGATTTGTAAGTCCTCTTCGAGGATGTGGACTTGCGTAACGGACTTCTTGACCCGGCCATCTTTGATTTGGAGTAAACACTCTCGGGCCTTTTTCTGGTCACCTTTTATAGTTCCGGCACCCTTCGGAGTTGGAAATTTTAAACAGTAGTAGTAGGTCGAACACGCCGCTTTGAATTCATTAATAAAAGGGCGGTCAAGGAACCCGTTGTAGGAGGACTGTTGGTCGACAACTAGGAAATCTATGAGCCTAGTCAGTCTCCTTGCGGGATCCTCAGCCGATACAAGTTGGACGCTCAACCTAACACTACCTAGGGGGACGGTTACAGCCTCTCCGAACCCCACTATTCTAGCATTGCTAGGTTCCAGGTACGACTCAAAATCACCCAAGGCATCCAAGGTGGATTTGAAGAGAATGTTGGTGAATGCGCCGGTGTCCACAAGCAGCCTGTGAACTCGGACGTTCATGATGTCGGCGGTTATCACCAACGAGTCGTTGTGGGGCATCAGTACCCCCTCCAGGTCCGCAGAAGAAAATGTTAGCTCGTCAGCGAGCTGCGAGGCGGACCTGGGGCCGGAGCTGCCTTCCTGGACTTGATTTATGGCCCAGATCTCGGCCTTCCTCTTTCTCTTAGATATGGAGAATCCTCCGTCCCGGAGGCCTCCTGCAGCTCCGATCTGTTCCTCAAGAACCAAGAGTTCCCGAGTCGGCTCCATATTTTGCTGAGGTTGGGGAGGTGCCCTCCGTCTGTGTTGGGGGCCAGGTTGGTCCCCCTCCTCCTCTTCGTCATCGGAGGTAGCCCTCCTCTCGAACCTTGGTCTCTTAGCTGGGGCCTTCTTCACGAACTCGGCCAATTTCCCCTCCTCGTAAAATTTCCAGAGTTGCTTGAGGAGATCGCGGCACTCGCTGGTGAAGTGGCCGATGGCCTGATGGTAGGCACAGAATTTGTTGGGGTTGAGCTTCGTGCGGTCCTGGCGGATCCGCCTTGGCTCCTCCAGCATGGCCTTGCTTTGGACGGCAGTGAAGACGTGGTCGACGGAGACAGCGAGGACCTGGTTGAGCTTTTCTTTGAGCTCGTCTCCCTCGCCGAAGGCCTTTAAGTTCTGGGGGGCTTTGTAGGTGCCCCCAGACTTCTTCCCGTAGGGCTTCTTTTCCTCGTGGGCACCAACTTCTTTCAGTAGTGCCTCCTGCATAGCCACATACACCCCCGCCTTGTGGCGGAATTCGCTATAAGTGTTGGGACATGCGAAGTGCATTTCCTTCCAGAGGTCGGTGCCCCTCCTGAGCCCGGCCATCGCTGCGACGACCTTGGTGTCCTCACTCACGGGCTCGCCTTCCAGCAGGATCTTGTCGAACCTTTCCAGGTACTGCTGGTCGGTTTCATTCTCGCCTTGATGGATGTTGGCGAGTCGGTGCTTCTGGGTAAGGTAAGATCCAAACCCAGAGAAGTGGGCCAGGAACTCCCGCGAGAGTTGGCCAAATGAGCAGATTGACCCCGGGGCTAGTGAAGAGAACCAACGGTGAGCTCGGTCCCCTAGGGTCAGCGGGAAGTTTCGGCACTGGGTGGAGTCGGTGGCACCGACCGAAATCATGAAATCCGCATACTTGGCCAGGTGGACCTTCGGGTCGGATTCGCCCTCATACGCGGACATCAGCGGTAATTGGATTTTCTTCTGGACCGGTGTGCGGAGGATGGCAGGTGCCAATGGAGAGGTGGGGAGAGTCGTGGCGTCAGGTCCGCCAGACTTGGCTGCTACCTGTGCTTGCAGCATTTCAACGGCCTTTTTCAGTGAGGCCAGCTCGTCATCACGGGTCACCTCCGGCGGAGGGTGCTCAAAGGTCGTGCGTCTCGCGGACGCACGTCCCCGAGGTGCCTCACTCTGGGGTGACCTCTCAGTGGCGGGCTGGAATTGGCATCCGCCGTGGGGGCCTAGCCGGTCAGTGGCGGGCCTCCTTAGCCTTTCGTGGGCTGACCTGCGCGGCTGCTGGTCAGAGTCCCCCTGGGATGCAGCTGGGGCTGCTGCACGCTCATTCTCTTCGTACCTCGGGCCCAGGCGGCCTTGGAGGACTTCCCTCCTTTGAGATTGGTGGGTGCCAGACGCCCCGGTGTAGGCCGGCTCCCTTCCGGTGTAAGGAGCGGGACCCTCCTCCCCCATGTTGGCTTTACCGGTCCTCTCCCTGCGCTGGCGAGCTTGGGTCGAGCTCGCCTCCTGGGTGCCCTGGGTGGGCCTGGTCTGCTCCCTGGTTTCGGGGGCTGGAGCTCGCCTAGGTACTAGGGCGAGCTCGTCCTGCTGTCGCTGCTGCAACCTTTGTAGGGTCGCGATGGTGCGTTGGAGCTCGTCAGGATTGCTGACCAGGTCCCTCAGAGCGGGGGCTAAGTCTTCCTGGGTCGCCGCAGTTCGCTGAGGTCGCGGAGCTGCGGTGCTTTTCTGGCGAGGCGGTTGTGATGTCTCCACCACCTGGTGTGAGGTCTCCACCTCGGCCTGGTTTTGATTGCCCCCTCTAGACCTTCCCGCAGCTGCGGAGGTCTGTCCCTTGGCGGCTCGAGTGTTGGCCATTTTTGGGTTTTGGAGGGGGTAACTCGCTGAAGGGCGTCGAAGTGGAGGAAGGTCGCCGGGGTGATGGAGGTCGCCTGGATGGTTATCGTCCAGCTTAGGTGGAGTTGTGCAAGTTTTCGTCTAGCCTCGCGTGTGACAAATTGTCCGAAATTCGGTTTATTCGTGTGCACGCGTGCGTTTGAAAACTTGTTCCGGGCAGATTTTGCGAAATCCGATAATTCGGGTTTCTGTCCGGAGATCTGGGTCCTTCGTTCAGGGGATGAAGATGTGTGTGTATCTTCAAGTGTTCTTGAGTTTTGTCAAGAACACCTTCAAATCTTCAAACCTTCAACCAAACCTTTTTTTTTTAATTTTCCAAATTCGACGGTTCAACACCCTCCTTCTAGCGCCAAATTGTTGATAGAATTTATTAACAGCGTTTGTTTATGTGGCTAATATAACATGTAATTCTACCAAACAATAATCCAAGAATTTGTGTTCTTGGATGTAAAATATGAGGAGGGAGTAGAGAGAGAAATATTGCAAGAGTAGTAGTATTGGTTTTCAGAATTGTGAGAATTGTGTGAATAGTACAAGAGAGGTCTTATTTATAGGTGTGTGAGTGTGAGACGGCACCTTACGAGCCTATGTGGCTTCCGGTGTTGACGAGGGTTCCTTACCCTCGTCTTGGTCTCTCACACTGCTCCCTTTATCATGCCTCATCCTACTACTATGCCTTAGACTAGATGGGCCTCATTAAAAACCTCACCGTAAACCACCCTTGTGGATAAACCGGACGGAGGGAAAAAGAGCACACCATCGGAGTCCTATTCGACTAATAGGCGAGCTCGTCGGCGAGCTCGGAGATGAGCCTAGGTGGTTTGGGCGAGCTCCAGGGCGAGCTCTGGTGCCTTGTGTGGCCCACGGACGTTATGCGATGATGGAGCTCGGCGAGACCTTCCCAGGGGTAAAAGGCGAGCTCTGGGCGAGCTCCGCTTGTAGGTTACCTCCATGTGGGCGAGCTCCGCATCTTCAAGGATCCGGGTGGGTCCTGGCGACCTGCTAAGCCTTGCGTAATTGCCCCATGTCGATAGTGTTAGTTCGCCATATCAACATCCTCGAAGATTTTGAGCAACTAGTTGGGGGGTAATATATTGTTGAGGCACGGTTGTGCCTACATATGGGTCCAGGACTAATAATAAGTGGAATCAGACCCACATAGTATACGAGCAAGAAAAAGCTCGAAGGAGCTCCCATAGTCCCACTCAAGCATGTTTGAAGCTCAAATGGGCCTTAAGTACCATGTTATACAAGGTTGTAAGGAGCCCAGAGCTACATCTGTTGTTTATCTGAGCAAGTCTAGAGCTCGGGTCAACTCCGACAAGCATTAGAACTCCAAACCTAAGAAGTCAGGACCAATATTCAACGCGTTCCTTTCCCCAGTACGAGAATTAAGCTATGCGAAGCTTAGAGATCAAGAAAGGAACCAAATTCATTATTCTAGAATTCCACCTAGTCTAACACATAGTACGATCTAGTAGAATATTCTCCTACATGGCACTCAGCCATTGGTCTAGGAAGTTCCACCACACTGCACTTTAGTCGCAACGCCACCACCATCCAGGGCTCAATAGCCCTTGGACCACACACCACGTGGCACACTCATCTTGTATTCAAAATGTATAAGTATGGTCTCTCATGGCCATAACACATATGTTATCATATATACAAGCAAAATAGCACTCTTTAAGTCTAGTCCTTGCAACATAAGGCTAGAAAATTCTCTGTCTTCTTTACGATTTTAGGATTAGATCTCTGTATTGCTTTATTTTATTGCTTTATGTCTTAGCCACATCGATTACTCAAGGCCCAACAACATCAAATAAAATATCCTTGATACAGTCTTATTATATGGAGAAAGTATTTAAAAAATTAATACTTTTGATCATCCACCAGCTAAAACACTTTTAAAAATGATTATACTTGAAAAAAAAAATAAAGGTGAACATAGCTCAACAAAAATATGCTAAAGTTATTGTGAGCATTATGTACATTTTAAATTATACAAATCCCGATATAGCATGTGTTGTGACTAAATTTAGTAAATTTATGAGCAACCCAAACAATGAGCAATGGAATGCTCTGAGAAGAGCATTGAGGTATTTAAAGTACACTTTAGACTTTGGACTAAGTAATCTTGCTATACTCGAAGGGTATAGTGATGCTAACGAGATTTTAGATAGTAAAGAATCATTCTCAACTAGTGGATATGTATTCACTATAGGAGAAGTTACTGTATCTTAGAGATCGATAAAATAAACATGTATAGCCCGATGCACCATGAAATCTGAGTTCTTAGCTTTAGATAAAGCTGGTGAAGAACAGAGTGGTATCAAAACTTTCATGAAGATATTCTGTGTGGGGATAAACCATATTCTACAATAATGGTAAATTGTGGATACTGGATAAGACTCAAAAAATGAAATGCATCATGGAAAGTGTAGACACATTCATCAAAAATATAACTTCATTAGATAATTGATCACGAGTTGTGTGATGTCCATACACTATATAAAGTCTATGGACAATCTAGTGGATCTATTTACAAAGAGTATAAATGAAGATCAAATATTTAATCTGTCAGAAGAAATGAGTCTCAAATTCGCCAAATAAACTAAAGCAGTTGCAATGCAACCAAGTTGACTGGAGACCACAAGATCTTAGTTTAATGGAAAAACTTAGTTATGGAAGTTAGACGAAATACTTGGTAATCCGACCATTCCTAAGAGGGTAGTACATCGAGTGTAGAATTTGTAGGTAGAGTTTAAAGACTTCAAATGGATCATATGTTGTAGTGGGGGAGGGATTATTACGCGATACTTAAGGGAGCTCACCTATATAAGTGTGAAGTGAGAGATCGCTTCAAATATCGACGAATATCAAACACTTATGAATCTAAAGGATGTCCATGAGTGAAATGGACAAAATGTGAGAACAAGAAAGAGCATAGTGACTTTATTGTATTGATATTACTGTCTAGGTACACACTTGAACTTGGCTATTGGTTCTTGGCAATTGGACTTTAGGTGTACTTGAGTCTTGGCCTAATTATTGTCTAAGTTTTAGAATCCAAAGGTTTTATGGATCCAGTCCAATTAATTCAGTAACGGATCAAGTCATACCTAAAACTGATTTATTGGATAGAAAGCTGACTTGTGGCTGACTTATGGATGACTCAAATTAAACATGTTAAATCATGTTGGCGGTCAACTGCTAATTGATAACCACCAGTTCCGCTCATCGGTACTAAATATTGATGTATATTTTTCTCCTTTACGAGTGAGGTTCACCTATAAATAGGTGTTCTCATGCATTCATTCTGCTCACTCAACCTCAGAAATCCTTCTCTCCCCCTCTGTCCTCAGCATATAGAGTTCTAAGGAATTAGAGTAGTTCGAGTGTTCTCTCTGTTCATCAGGGCTTCAAATCTTGGGTGCTGCACACTTGAAGACGAACTGTCGTTTTACCTTTGGGAGCGAAATTCCCACCGACGAGCATTGCCAGAGAAATTTTGCTGTGCGAGAAGTGGTCTCCTCAACTCGACACGTGTTGAATTCTGTTCTTTATTTTCGTTTATTTTTCTTCCCCGTTGTATTTATTATTTAGAGAATTCCTCGTCATATAATTCTTATAGAATAGAAAATCGATGTTTTTAATTTCAAGATTAATTCAGATTTTTTTTTTCTTTGTGTAGATTTTTATTATTCAATTTTTTTTTTATATATTTTGAATAAAGATAGATTTTTCAAATTATTCATAAGTATATGGGCTTAAAATAGAACAATTTAAAATTTCATTGCACAAATGAATATGTTTTTTTGAAATTAGTCTATTAATAACTCCATTATTTGAAATATATAATTTGTTTAGAAAGACAAATAAATGCAATTTAATACTTACATATTGATTTACATGAATATCGATGGCTCCAAATTCACAGGTCAATCAACTGCACACTCCCGAAGATTAGTAAATTCATCGGCAAATTTAATTATTTAAGAAAATTTATTTTATTAAAATAGGGAAAATATCGGATGGTTTATGAAATTAAAACCAATCAGTATTGTGAGTACAGACTGGCATTGCACAGTACCAATAATATGTAAAATGCCTCGATATCCACCCCAGTCGGTAATACTACCACCGACTGCAGGGGGCAAAAAGGGGAATCCGGACAAGGTAGTAGGCTGGCAGCATGAGCATTAATTTTTTTTAACCGGACAAGATTCTTCAAATTGGTTCTATCCTACAATGAAAAGAAATAATTTGTAAAGAAAAAAATAATCGATTAAAAGAAAATTTCCTCTCAAATTTAATGCGTTTCTCTCCTAGAGTAAAATCAAGTGAATTTTGGTTATTATTTTTAAGAAATATGACAAATTTATTTATTTAGAGTGGTTGAAAACAAATCATCAAAATATGGTGATGGTTGAGATGGTTATGAAATGAAGCCAATGGCATCAACTTCAGATTTATTTATGTGGGAGGGAGATACAGTGGCAAACCCTGACTGGAGGCTGCATACATCCATTTATCCTGTTTTTTTACACGATCAATTGTAGAGAAAATTACTATCACTTTGGAAACAAGAATCTAACTCAAAAAGAGAAAAGGTGATAAACTAAGGAAGATTAGATTTTTGTTGAGATATTTTTGTGGGAGAGAAATTTATGTGTGATAAATATTACTCCCTCTGTCCCACAGGAATTTGCATACTTTCCTTATTTGGACGTCCCACACAAATTTGCACACTACTAAAAAAGGAAATATTGATTTACGTGCACACTCACAAACCTATACACATATTTACCCATATGCCACTATTTTATATATAAAACATATTTTCCTTAAAAAACGTGTCGTCCCGTAGGGTGCAAATTCCTACAGGACGGGGGAGTATAAATTAAATATTACCTATTTCTCATAGGATTAATTTTTCAAATACTAATTATATATATATATATATATAAATTAATTTTTTTACGTAATTTTATATATATTCAAAGTATTTGACTTTTTCAAATTTTAGTTATACATATAAAAATTTAAATTTTTTTACACAAATTTATATATATTCAAATTATTTCATTTTTTCAAATATTGACTATAGAAAAAAAATCAATTTTATTTACGTAAATATGAAAACATATATATTAATATCCACGATCACAATCATAATCACATTTGACCAACTCCCACACCCCCCACTAAAATAATTTTTATTAACTTATAACTCCCATATCCCCACTAAAATAATTTTTGTTAACTTATAACTCCCCGTCCCACTAAAATAATTTTTATTAACTTATAAATTTAATTAATTAGTTGGCAGAATAAAAGAGCAACACTTGTGTATAAATTTCTACCGTAGAAATATTCATTTTTTAAAAATTCGCGGATCTAAACCGGGTCGAGTCAGATTTGGACATTTTTTTCCAAAATTCGCGCAACTTGTAGTTCCAGGTTTTTTCGCTCCCAGGTATGTTACAATTTGGGCAAAGGCGTGTTACAATTAGGCAAAATATGTGTTACAAATTCTTAAAAATTTAATTTTTTGTACTTTTCAAGTAACTATAAAGAAAATATGTATTTCTGCAAGTATAAATATGTGTTACTTAATTTATTTTTTATTCTCTTTGTTGATTTATGTTAATAATATGTTTTTTCACTCCCAGGTATGTTACAATTTGGGCAAAGGCGTGTTACAATTAGGCAAAATCTGTGTTACAAATTCTTAAAAAATTAATTTTTTATACTTTTCAAGTAACTATAAAGAAAATATGTATTTCTGCAAGTATAAATATGTGTTACTTAATTTATTTTTTATTCTCTTTGTTGATTTATGTTAATAATATGTTATTCATGTACTTAATACATCATTTAATACCTTATATATGTTATATAAAATAAAATATATATTTTTATAAGGATAAATAAATGTTTGTGCATACAGTACCACACATTTGATCTTGCAGTAACACACATTTACTCTAATTGTAACACACATTTGCAGTAACACACATTTACTCTAGATGTAACACACATTTGCAGTAACCTAAATTTACTCCAATTGTAACATAAATTTCCAGTAATACATATTTACTCTAATTGTAACACATATTTGTTCCTCAATTTGTGTTATTATATGAGCATATGTGTGTTACTATAGGATAAAATGTATTTTTATTAAGAATAAATATATGTTACACATACAATGTAACATATACATGTGTTACATTGCATGAAAAATATTTACTTCTATAAAAATAAATGAATATGTGTAGAAAACAACATTTAATCTGGTTGTAACACACGTTTCGCCTTAAAGTAACATGCATTTGCCCCAACTGTAACATACCTGGGAGCGAAAATCACAAGCTATGCGAATTTTGAAAAAAAATACTCAAATTCGACCCGACCCGATTTAGACCCGCGAATTTTCAAAAATTGATATTTCTACGGATCTTTAACCCGTAGAAATTTGTATTTAAGTGTTTGTCATAATAAAATATTATTTTGGAAATGGCCCTCAAACTAATTAAGTGAATCAATTACTCAAAACCATTCTCTGTTTATACCTTTCCGAGTTCATACAGATTTTTATTTTTTTTCCTGATCTTATCCCTCCATCTCTCCCTCTCACACATCAATCAATTTGTTAATTTTTCTTTTAAGATAACTAGCTACTTCTCTCTCTTCTCTTCTCTAAATAAACTTGAAAGCTTTTCTCTCTTCTCCCTCCGTGGACCGTCACTGGCTAGCTGGTCAAATCTCGTCGACAGTCATATTTTAATAATATAATTTGAAATGGCCAACTCATCAGTCGGGAACCAAATTTACCGACTGGCTTTATTTTATTAACTCATTCAGTTTTCTCCCTATTTTAATAATTTGTATTGAAAATATCTTTATTTACATAAATTTGCCTAAATTCGTCAAAACAAAAGTACTTGTGTCGGCACTCGAATTAGACTGCCCCAACTTGCTTTGATGGTGGGGTCAAACCTTCAAGTCTTTGAATTGCTGATTTATTGTATGTCAAGTTTTACAAAATAGTATATCTATAACATTAATTATGAGATCAAAAGTAAACGAAGAATACGTTTGACTTTCTGTTCTATATTACTTTCTTAGAAAGAAAATTAAAGTAAGAAGGAAGAAAAAGTGATTTATGACCGGTACTTGATTATTTCATTGACTATGTCAATTGCATTTATATGATATACCCCTAGACTTATTAGTTTTTTTCTTGATTTTTTTAAGAACCATCAAGTGATGCAATTAATTGCTTCAGCTTTCCTTTTCTTTTCATTTTAAAAAACAATTTTGTTAATAACTATATTTATGGAATGCTGAAAAAACTCTTCAAGTGGTGGGCTATTTATGGAAGTGATGTTTGTTTGTTTGGTTTGGTTGGGATGGGTTGGGGGTGGGGGTGGGGGTGGGGGATTGCATATAAGAAAGAAGCGCCGTGTAAATTTTTTTTTTCATGACTTAGTCTTCCATGTAGAAGATGCAACGCGTAACTTAAAAGTAGTTTTTAAAAATCATTTTCATTGTTACTGAAAAATTATACTTATTTATATTAAAAAGTCACTCACATTTGAATTTATTTTTCAATATATAAACAAATATAACTTTTATATAATAATAAGAAAACTTTTTAAAAACAAAATCATGTTATATGGTGAATTTGGTGCATAAAAAACTTATTTTTTTCAATTATTTTTACTATATTTATATAAATGTGAAAACAATTATGTTTTTTTGGATGAAAACAACTTATACTATTAAAAAAAATGTAGATGAGTTGTAACATTGATGCAAATGGCGGCCGCCAAGGCCGCCTAGGCGGCCGCCTAGGCGCTTGGCGGTGGCCGACCGCCGACGACTATGCCTTGGCGATGAGAAATGGCGGAGATCAGGTTTGGCGCCGCCTTGGCGGCCTTGGCGCCGCCTAGGCGGTCTCGGCGGTCTCGGCGGGTTTGGCGGGATTTTTGATTTTTTTTTTTTTTTTTTAAGTTATTTGATGATAATTTAGTTTAAACTATTGATAGTTTATTCGTATGATGTATTTTGTATTTTGTTTAGAAGATGTACATGTCATTTTATGATGGTTTTTACTTTTTAGCATTTTGTGGACTTGTAGTATTTTGTGAAAAATGCATTTGGGTATTAAACTATTAATTATATTTTATTTTAAGTTTACAATTTATTGTGAAATGTATATTTTTATTAGAAAAAATTAATATTATTAGAATTTTTTTAAAAATAATTAGAAATATATTAAAAAATCTTGACGCCGCCTAGGCGGCCTTGGCGCTTGAAGGTGGTCGGCCGCCCGCCGACCGCCGACCGCCATTTACACCCTTGGTTGTAAGCATGGTATTGGGGGTGGACAAGGGATCTACGTAATGAGAATTAAAGCAAGAGTATAGACTATTGTTCTCCAATATTGAATATATTATAAATGTGTGTTAATTTGTTGCTATAAGCTTATGGTCGGAAGTCGGATTCCAGTTATATACATTGCACTTTTACAAAATTATTATCCCAAAAACGTTAATTTTTTTAATTTTTTGTTAAGTGTAAAATTTACGTACTAAATTTCAGAGAGAGGGGGAGGGAGGGAGTGGGGAGAGAGGGAGAATGTGTGTAGGGGTGGTCATTCGGTCGGTTCGGTCCAATTTTGGACCGGACCGAATAGATCGAAATTTTTTAGGTTATGGAACGAACCGGACCGAATAGTATCTTGGACCGAACCGAAATAATTCGGTTCGGTCCATTCAATCCAAATAGTTTTAAAATGAAAAAATTATATTTAATCACAAATTAAAGATATAGAATATAATTATATTTAGTTCAATACCAACAAATTAAAGAGATGTGATATAATTAAATTTAATAAAGTTCGCAATATTAATTTAATAAAGTTCACCACTATATGAAATTAATAAGAAAGTTCATCACAACTTAAAGTTCACCACAATTTAAAATTTTACACAATATAAATTTAAAAAAGAAAGTTCACTTAGATTTTACTTAGGTTTTATTTTTTTTATTATTATTATATATATATATATAATATAATTATTTTTTTATTATTAAAATTCGGTCCGTTCGGTTTTTTCGGTCTATTCGGTTTTGATTATCCAGAACCGGACCGAACCGAATAGACCGAATTTTTAAAATTTTGGACCGAAAACCGAACCGAATTTTTTTTGACCGAACCGAACGGACCGAATTTCATCGATGCGGTTTTCGGTTTTTTCGGTTTTGTGAACACCCCTAGATGTGTGATTTTCAATACAAATTAAAGTGTAAGGCAGATATAAATTGTGAGATCCGAAAGGTAATGTTTTTGTATAATGGGTATTACATAAAGTACCCTCCGTCCCAGAGCAATTTGCAAGAGAGGAGGGGCACACAAATTAAGAAATGTACTATTTTTTTTTATATGTACTAGTTTGAGTTATGAGAGTATTTTGATCACACAAGTGTATTAAATCCTTAAATAAAGGGATAGTTACCATATGCATCCTAAGACCTAAGTGTGTATATCAACATCAACATATATATATCAGCCCTCAAGGTTCTTCCCCCATCAATATCAACATCAAAATATAACTATATATATATATGTGTGTGTGTCCCAAAGAAATTGTTAAATATATCTGGCTCATTTTATTAATAGTGTATATGCTGAGAATAGATAAAAATACAGATATTTTATTATTTAAGCGACAAAAGTTATAAAACGCAGGAGAACAATTTCAAAAAGCCTCATCTGATCCAATCAAAACCTAACCAAGTTCATGCTCCAAACTTGGAACTAGAGTGTGATGTATTATTATAATCAATTATTCAACTTAATCTATAAACAGATAAGCTATTTTAATTAGTGTAAACCAACCCTCATGAATAAAGAAGATAAATAATAATAGAAAAAGAAAAACTATTCTAGACTTCTATATTGTAGGACCAAGCCCACGTGAACACATTTGGTTCTGCATGAGAAGTCAGCCACCACCACCTATAACTATCCATCTCCATCCTACATTTAAACAAATAAATAAATAATATATACTGTACATTCAATTGTGAGATCATATTACGTAAAATTAAATTATCAATAAGTTAGAATAAAAGTTCAAACTTGATTACTGATTAAATGAGTTTGTTTCATTTAATTTTGACTTTTTCTGAAATTTGTTAATATTATTAAGTACTTGAATTTATATTCCATTTGTCTCATTTTGTCAGTAGTTGTTAAAAAAAAAAATATCTCAAAGTAGTTGTCATTTTATATTAATCTATAAAAATCAAGTGTCATGATATAATTTTGACATTTTGTATGTCTATTTGTATACCCTAAATAAGAAAGTCTCGCTCATGCATTTTTTAACTAGTTAGTTATTTTCGCTTAACAGTTAAGTGGGTTGATTTTTTTTTAAGTAATTGTTAATTGTTAATTCACCAAGTTCTCAAATATTCCAAAAATTATTTTCAAGTCAACCTTACACCTTCTTTAATTCGTTCTCAAAGGGAATTGAACTCGTGTCACTCACTCAAGTGAGAAGTCCGGTGGTCAGATGACTAACCAACCTGGTTAGGTCGGCGCTTATTATTATGAATAGTTACGGTTAGACTATTATAATTAGTCAGTGTAAACAAGTCTAATTATTACGATAAAAAATTAACTATTTAAAAATAAATTTAAATGGTATATATAGTACATGTGATACACATAGACTATATAGATCAATGTACAAATGATCATACTACCTCCGTCCCGGAACTACTTTCATGTAGAAAAGTAAATATGTGAGTGTAAAGTTAAATAATAAAATAAGAAAAAATGTATTTTGTTGACTTTTGTAAGAGAGAAAAATTTCTTTTTTTGGTGTGTGAAAGAAGAGTTGGGACGTCCAAATAAGGAAAGTGTGAAAGTAGTTTTGGGACGGAGAAAGTATTAGATATGTAGAAAAGAAAAAACATCACACTATATACTACCTTTATTCCTCAAAATTTTGCTTGTTTTTTATTTAGTTCGTCCACAAAAAATTTGTATACTCCAAAATGAATTTTTTTTTACAAATCACAATTTTTAAAATTTCCATCTCACAATACGCATTCTACTTATCTTTTTTTTTTTTTATGTTTATCAAAATTTTAAGGAACAGAGGTTATATATTTATTAAAAAAATTTAATTCGCGTGCAATATGGGAAAAAAAAAATGGTTTATTACACAATTCTTTTTTCATTTATTCCACCCTTCTTGGTCAAACCTAACTTACATACTCATGAATTAATAAGCTCTATGCACCTATATATATACTTCACCAGTCTTGAAATCTAGCACACCATAGTATATATACACACACCTATACACGCAATAATATTCCACATTCATCGTCTAATCCAATTCCCCCATTTTCTAACTTTCAAAAAAAAAAACTAAAAATAGATCGCCCATACTCTCTTTAAAAAAAAACTCCATAGATGGAAATCAACAAGAAAATGAATCTCTCTCAAAACCCTAAAACAATCCAAAAGAAGAGGCT
>JAPKLY010002694.1:0-22918 GCA_026898435.1 Prunella vulgaris | reverse complement strand
AACATATAAGCCATGTAATCCAATTTAACATCCCAAGCATTCATACAAGTCATTAATAAGAGAACTAATCCAACAAGATCACTAATTCATGCATAGGATTAACAAGAGACTAAATTCACCATAGTATTCATACAACCATGCAACAAGGAATTAGCGCATGGATAATTGGAAATGAAATGCAACAATTAACAATGTAAACATCATGAATATTAACTAATACAAGAGAATTAACGGAAATCTTACCATAAGTGGATGAATTGAAATACAAGCTACAAACCTCCAATTTGCTAAGTCTTGATCCAAAGCTCAAAATACAAAATTGAACCGCAGGAATAAAGCTCTAATCACTACGAGTATGTAGGAACAAATGGATCTAAAATCCGATGAATGGATCAAAAGTTATGGAAGAAAGAAGATTGATTCCTACTAAGAACCCACTAAGTAACTACCTAATTCTCTCTCTAATCTAATCTAAGAAATTGGAATAATGATGATCTAATTGCTTGGAAATCTGATCCTTGAAGTATTTATAGTGCCCAGAATGTTTGGTCCAATATGCTCTTCATTAAACGCGCGAAAAGACGAAACAGCCCTTCAAAAATGTGCAGTCTGGGGCATCACACGAGTGGACTACAGTGGCAGTCGTGTGAGCATTCGTGTGAGCATTCGTGTGAGCCTTCATCACATGAACTAGAGCATCCTTGCACGACTGTAAGGCAATGGTCGCTCGAGTCTGGCCTTGTGGTCGCTCGAGTCCAGTTTCGGCTTGTGCGATCTATCCTCGACTTCCTCGTTTTCTTCATATGTTGAGTTCTAGAGCTCCGATTGACTCGATTCTTTTTCCGTTGCGACCCTCTCTTCGAACTCTTCGACAAGGTCTATCATTTGCCTCCATTAGATCAACTCAAAATTTCTAGACTTTTACGAACTTGCTCGTCTTTTGCTGATTTTTGCTCGTTTTCACTACAAAACACATTTTCTTGCCACAAAATGGATAATAGCACAATTTAGGGTCAAATATGAACATGAGCACATCAAAACCATAGAGAAATGGGTGTAAAAATATGCAATTAAGACCCTAATCAATATAAAAATGTCAACTTCTGTTGCTTGGGTCCTGAGGGCTTGGGTTTGTCCTCCGCTGGCTTCGCAAAGATTTGCTCGCCTGAGCCTTGACTCCTCCAATCGTGCTCGCTTAAGCCTTCTTCTTCTGGGTCCTTGGTCTCTTCTTAGTGCCAGCATCACCGGAGTAAGCTCTGAAGAGGTCGATCTTCGCTGGAATCTCGAGTGATTGAGCCTGATCCACATCACCGAGATCCAGGGTTTCCAATATCAGAGAAATCTTGGTGCCTAAGTGCATCTTGGCCACAAATGTCTCTTGACCCTCCGGCGAGTACTTGATCTTGTTGGTCTCAGCTACCAGCAGATGGAGAAAATAATCCACCCAGTGAAAGTTGTGCATTGAGGCGTCTGAGATTGCCATCATTGTATATAATTTGGGTCGGGAGATCTGCTCCAACCCTCCGGCAATCCCCATCACCCCCTGATTAGTCAGGTCGAAGAAGTGACGATTCTCAGTCCTCAGGACGGACTTGTTCAGACCCGACTTCAGGACCACATCTCCATCGCAGAGGGATTGGAGATAGTCCTTCTCAGTCCCAAACCCGTAGTCAATAGGGCTTCGTCCTGAGTGGGGAAGATTAAACACCTCCTTAATCTTCTGCCTGAGGTTGAGATTGACCCACCTCCTGGTCATCTCATCTTCACCATCCTTTCCCTTCACACAAGAGGTCAGGGGAATGCATGTCTCCCACTCCTGAGAATCCTTGTTCTGCGCCATTTTGATGTAGAAAGCAGCAACAAGGAGAGGGTGAAGTCTCTTGGGTTTTGCTGTGAAAAACTGTAGAAGTCCTGACTTTTCAAAAAGTTCTTTCACAGGCAAAATATCAGGATGGTTAGAAGTGAAATCTCCAAAGGGTTCCCAGTGAATCTCATTTCTGAGATGAAAAAGATTCCCAAAGAACGAATCTACCGAAGGTGAAGCCATAGATGAAGTTTGAAGATATGAAGAAAAACGGTTTGCAGAGAGAAATATAGTAAGAAAAGATTCGAGTGCGTAAAGGTTGCAATAACAAAAAATTCCTTTATTTATAGTAAAATCCAGTTTTAATCGGATGGCTCAGAAAGTAATGACTTATGGGATTCAATGGTTAAGATTAAAACGCAAGATGCATGGCGCCTCTTCGGTTTTCAATAGTAATGAGTCAAAACTTTATAGAAAACAGTTCCCGCCCACTATGCATTAAATACGCATCAGAGCATGTTCATATTTAATTCAAATAATTTTCATTAAATAATAACGGAATATTAAATGAATGGCTGGGATTAAATGACAAAATAATTTGATTAGACAATACGACAAACAGTACCAAGGATGATGTAAGCAAGATAAGATGACAATATATAAATCAGGAAACATACCAGTCAGTCAGATTTGTATTCTGACTGATACCACATGTGACCTATCAGGGTGACAAACCCTGAGTTCGGTGTCCTGAATCTTAGTCAGTCTATACTGATCATCCTTTTCATACTAAATGTTCCCCCTACAACCATTCACATTCTCTCTGAGATTCTTTCATCCTGAGTCCTAGTTAGTCATTCCCCCTGACATTGTGCATGCTGATTAGAGATTCAGATTGAATCTCCTAAACCTGGGTCAAGGAGTCCTAACTCTACTGATAACTCAACAAATCTGGTTTCAGGCAAAGCCTTAGTCAAAATGTCAGCTCTCTGTTTATCAGTAGGGACTCTCTCCATTATGATGTCCTTCTTCTCAACATGATATCTTATGAAGTGATGTCTGATGTCTACATGCTTACACCTTGTGTGTAAGACTGGGTTTTGGGATATGGCAATGGCACTATTATTGTCACAATAAATTGGGACTTCAGTGGCCTCAATTTGGTAGTCTCTCAGTTGCTGTTTCAGCCAAAGGTTCTGAGAACAACAACTGCCTGCCGCCATATACTCAGCCTCAGTAGTAGACGTTGCAACACTGGTTTGCTTCTTAGAACACCAAGAGATCAGTTTACTCCCTAGAAACTGACATGTGCCTGTAGTTGATTTCATATCAAGCCTACAGCCTCCATAATCTGCATCTAAATAGCCAGTCAGTTCTAGGTTGTCTTCAGAGGGATACCAAAGTCCTAGATTGACTGTACCTCTCAGGTATTTCAGTATCTTTTTGGCACTCTCTAGATGACTCTTCTTTGGATCAGACTGATATCTTGTACAAACTCCGACTGCATAAGTGATGTCAGGACGACTTGCAGTCAGGTACAATAAGGATCCTATTAGTGCCCTAGACTCCTTCTTTGTTAGGATCCAGCTTCTCATTTATGTTCATGGGAATACGTGAGACTTTGTTGGACTGAATTCTGAATTTCTGAATCAAGTCCCTCGCATATTTTGACTGATTAATGAAGATTCCGGAGTCAGATTGCCTGACTTGGAGACCCAGAAAGAAGTTCATTTCTCCCATCATTGACATCTCAAATTTCCCAGTCATCAGCTTGGAGAATTTTTCACAAAGCTTCAGATTAGGAGATCCAAATATTATGTCTTCCACATAAATCTGAACCAGAAGAATGTACTCCCCTTCGGATATCCGGAAGAGGGACCTGTCCACTGTTCCTTTCACGAACCCGTGGTCTATTAGGAATTGGGATAGTGTATCATACCAAGCTCTCTGAGCTTGCTTCAGGCCATAAAGAGCTTTCTTTAGGTGATATACCTTGTCACCAACTTCAAACCCTGGAGGTTGCTCAACATAGACCTCCTCGTTCAGTACACCATTCAGAAAAGCACTCTTCACGTCCATCTGATACACTTTGAACTTCTTGAATGTTGCATATGCCAGAAACAACCTGATTGCTTCCAACCTTGTGACCGGAGCAAAGGTCTCATAATAGTCTATTCCTTCGGCCTGAGAGTAACCCTTTTCCACTAGTCTGGCTTTATTCCTGACAACAACATTCTTCTCATCCCTCTTGTTCTTAAAGACCCACTTGGTGCCAATAACATGTTGACTCCTAGGTCTCTCAACTAACTCCCAAACCTGATTCCGCTCAAACTGATTGAGCTCATCCTACATGGCTAGGATCCAGTTGAGGTCAGCAAGAGCTTCTTCTATTCTCTTAGGTTCCTGATCACTCAGGAAACAACAAAACATAGCGCTCTCGCCAAAGGACAACCTCGTCCTGACCCCCTCATTGACATCACCAATGATATCAGCCAATGAGTGATCATCTAGCCACCGCCTCCTGCTGACGGCTGCACTGGGAGCTGCTGACGTCCCATCGCCTGATCCTGAAACATTAGTCTCAACAATAACAGGCAAAGAAGTGGAACGAGCAAGAACAGGGGATACTGAGTTATTTTCCGAGGGTTGGGCAACATCAGAGACATTGTTTCCCCCTACAGTGTTGGACTCAGTAACTGTCTCAGGTGCAGAAGCATCATCACCGACAGTACGTACCTCAGGATGAGTCTGTCCCTCCGTCTGAGACTCAACATTCTCCGAGGCTGGGGCTTGCTGAGGGTTGCCCTGAGGTCCATCCTGATCTTCATCATCATCATCCCATCCTTTGGGAGCACTGACAAGTTTGATCTTGAATTCAGGATTTTTCAGACTCAGTCTTGTTACTCTCTTGGTAACCCCCTCAGTGTCAGGACTCGGAACCAGTTTTCTACGCACTGATGCAGTCTCATCAAACACAAAATGAGGTGTTTCCTCCACACAAAGGGTCCGACAGTTATACACCCTGAAGGCTTTACTGACTGAGGAGTATCCTAAGAAAACTCCCTCATCAGATTTGCTATCAAAGGCTTTCAGCTGGTCTTTCCCATTGTTCAGGATGAAACACTTACACCCAAAGATATGGAAATAAGAGATGCGAGGCTTTCTCTTGTTCCAAGTTTCATAAGGTGTCTGAGCATGTTGTTTGTTCAGCATAGATCGGTTCTGAGTGTAGCAAGCAGTATTGATTGCTTCAGCCTAGTACTTCTTGGGCAGTCCTGACTCAGCTAACATGGTTCGGGCAGCTTCCTTTAGGGTCCGATTCCTTCTTTCAGCTACCCCATTCTGCTGAGGGGTCCTAGCTGCAGAAGTCTCATGAGCTATACCGTGGTTAGTACAAAAGTCAGTTATAATAGAGTTTATAAACTCTGTTCCTCAATCTGAGCGGATCCTGACAATGATCTGACCCTGTTCAGTACTCAATTGCTTGAGTATCTCCGGGAGCTTGACCTGAGTCTCATTCTTGTTCAGCAAGAAAATAACCCATGTGTACCTGGAATAATCATCAACAACAACAAGGGTATATTTCCTACCATTTATCCTGACAGGAGTAACTGGACCAAAGAGGTCCATGTGCAGGAGCTGAAGCACTCTGTCAGTTGAGAAGGCTTCTTTCTCTTTGAATGAGGCTTTGGTTTGCTTGACTTCCTTACATGCTCCGCACACGTGGTCTTTGTCAAAAACTTCATTAGGTAGACCATCTACAAGAGAAAGTCTAGAAATTTTGTTAATAATCTTAAAGTTTAAGTGACTCAGGCGTTTATGCCAAAGCCAACTGAGCTCAGAGGAGCTCTTAGCGACCAAACAAGTTTCAGGAGGGCTGCACTTGAAGTCAGCAAAATATACATTGCCCCTCCTGACACCTGTAATCAGAACCTGTAGTGTAGATTTGTCCTTCACATGACACATGTTAGATGTAAATTCTACACTATATCCTTGGTCACAGAACTGACTGACCGAGAGTAAGTTATGTCTCAGTCCCTCAACATATGATACATTCAGTACACGGACAGAGCCAATAACAAGGGTTCCGAATCCCCTGGTGAAACCCTTAGAGTTATCACCAAAGGTTACCTGCGGGCCTTCTGGAGCTACATAATCCTGAAGGAGATCACGAAATCCGGTCATGTACCTGGAACACCCTAAGTCCAAGTACCAGTCCTTCATCAGATCCTCCTTCTTCTTCTTGTAGCCCGCAGCGACCTGAAAAGAATCAGGCCTCAGGTACCCATCTCGTATTGGGTCCAACAGAGTCAGCCATACCCTTCGGGATCCAGATTTGTTTAACAATTCTGATAGCCTCAGAAGTGTAAACCTGTCTCCCAGAAACATCAACATACACAGTCTTCTTCCTTGGTGCCTGGGAAGTTGAGGGTGTATGGGTGTCAGCCTGAGTTTCAGGAGCCCTGGATTGATTCCTAGGGGGTGGGCCTCCTGTTCCTCTTTGGCCTGGGTGCATTGGGCTGGGGTCTATCCTGAGAAGGAGCTGCTCGGGCCTGACCTCTTGGCACTTGAGGTCTGGCCAGAGTGTTGTCGGAGTCAGGTCTCCGTTGCCTTTCAGAGGCCACCTGGTTTATCCTTCTCCTTTGAGGATTGGGACGCTCCTGATGGGCTCTGTGCCCTGCCTGAGGAGTCTGGTCCTCAGTAGTCCTTGGCCTTGCCCAAGACTTCCTCTGACCAGAGTTCCTTCCACCCTGAGCATTTCTAGGCTGAGCCTGCGAAGTGCTAGGGGCGAAATTCTTTCCAGCTCGAGGATTCCTGGCTGAGCCTTGGAGTTCCCTTGATCTGTCTTCCTCAACTCAGGATGAGGAGCCTTGGCCTTTCCCTTGGATTTTGGCCTTGGTTCCTCAGTCCTTTGCCTGACAGGTTCAGTAGGCATTTTCTCCTTCCCTTTACCTTTATCCTGACGAGCAACACTTGGGCTCTTGTCGTCAGTTTGAGCAGGGAAAAACTTCTTCTGAGAGTTGCTCCCTGAAGCACCTCTCTTTTTCTTGCCCTTTGGGTCTTTAGAGGCATCATAGCCTAACCCAGCTTTAGCACCATCAGTCAGCTGAGAGAAACTTGTTACCTCATCAACCACTTGGGTAGATGTGTGTAACTTCTTCAGCTTAACCTCAAGATGCCCATTTGTTTCTTTCAGGGCCTCAATTTCAGTGTTGTACTGAAGCACCAACTCTTCGTGAGCTTTCTCTTTTGAGATCATCTCAAGATCCCAAGCAGTTTGCTCAGCACAAAGGCGAGCTTGCCACTCAATTTTGAACATTACTCTTAGAGTAATTCGCTCAATCATCAGTTGTTCCTGAGCGAGGAACAGATCAGTGTCACGAGTCTCAATCAGCGAGCTGATTACACCCTTCAGTCTTTCCACCTCGAGTGGAGCTTCATCATGCTTGTTCCGAGCATGAAGCAGCTCTTCCTGAAGATGTACTAATCTGAGGGCTTCCTCAGTATCTCTCACTCTGAGAGACTCAGTTAACCGATCGTTTTCTCCACTCAGCTGTGCATTCACATCCACTGTGTGAGTATGAGTCTCCTGCAGCCTTGAGAAGTCAACCATCAATTGCTCTAGAGCGAGCTGAAGGTTGAGTTCTCCTGCTGAGTCGGAGCTAAGCTCAGGTACGTGATCAGGAGAAGAGGCAGAAGAACATACCTCATCATCTGCCATCAGGCAGAGGTCATCATACTCCTCATCGGAGAAGAGTTCAGGGGACCGGCGTCCTGGATCATTTGAATCTGAGGAATCCTCAGCAAGCATAACTCTCTGGTCTGATGCCCTGAGCTCTCTCTCGGCTCTCCGATCCTCTCGCTCACGAGCACTGAGCTCCGAACAATCATACTGATAGTGTCCGGTCTTCTTGCAGTGGTAGCAATGATCTACATCAGAAGCAAACTTCTTGTCAGTGTACCTTTTTCTGATGACTCCCTCCTGCTCCCTGATGATCGTTTAGGTTTGGAGCTGGACCTTCTGGGCTCATCATCTCTCCTCTTCTCATCTTTTCGCCGCGCAGGCTCATCATGATCTTCCCTGGAATCTGAACCCCTCCTCTCTTCTCTCCGGGGGATCGATCTCCTTGGGCTGGAGTACATGCGATCACGACTGTCAGTATAAAATTTCTTATACCTTTCGAATCGAGAGTTCAGTTTCTCAAAACGCCGTGCCATCAGGCTGTATTCCAAGGCCAGCTCATCCTTGTTCATGTCCTTCAAAGACTTAGAGCCAGATCCAGCCTCAGGCTCAGGAGTAGCTTTAAGAGTCACGCTCTTCTCCTTTTCAGGAGTCTTCTCCTCACTGACTTCCTCACTGACAACACCCTTCTTCTTCCTCTTATCGAGGTCGAATTCCAGAGCCTTAAGCTCTGAGAATAGGTGAGAGTGAGTAATGTTGGTGATATCCTGAATGTTCTTTTACAAGATCACTCCTGTGTCCCATCTTTCAGGGAGACAGTTCAGGATTTTAGAAGACACCTCCCTCTTGGGAAACTCCTTCCCAAGGGTAGCTAGCTCGTTCATCATCTTAATGAACCGACCTTCCATCCGATCGATGGACTATCCCTCTAACATTCGGACGGCCTCAAACTTCCTGATCGCAAGATCTCTCTTGTTCTCCTTGATCTTTTCTGATCCCTCACTCATCTCCCTCAAGGCATCCCAGATCTCCTTTGCCGTCTTCAGGTGCATGAGTCTGACCGAATTCTCGTAAGAAATGGTGTGGAGTATAATATTCTTAGCAACATTATCCAGTCCGATTTTCTTAATCTGATCAGAATTAAGCGCGGACCTCTCCACTTCTTCATCTCCGGTGGCTGGAATAGGAACATTACCAGCAACGGGCCAGGTCGTCTGAAGATTCCTCATAAATTTGATCGGACCTTGCTCAATCACCAATGGCATCTGATCATGGATGGAATAGAGATGTGCGAGTACCCTGAATTTCCAATAGTCATAATTATCAATAGAGAATTCAGGAAGACTGCCTTCAAGGCGTTTAGAACCGGATGCCATGTATGCAGGTTTTCAGAAATAAGATCTGTTCAGTTGACCACCAAAAGTTTCTCCTCAGAAATTGTTGGTAAGCAAAGTCAGTGGTCTTCTGAACCACTGCTCTGATACCACTTGTTGTTCCCAAAACGAGTATAATCAGTGTATGGGGGGAATACACTGATGTCAGATTTTTCTGAAAGACTCAGAAAAATGCTCTAACATGCTCAGTCAGGATTTCCTGAATTACACAGTAAGCTGAGGGTCCACAGGGGCAGCAGGGACCATTCAGTAACGGTCAGATAAGCTGAGTGTGAGTAAAGTGCTCGGACGCTCAGTAGAGATAACAAACCTACTAACTTCTCGGAAACTAGTCAGTTGGACTACTATCTCAGTGAGCTAGAGTACGTGCGGAAAGTGAGCCCTTAGTTTCTACTCGTTTTAGTTTGTGAAAATGTTTTCTCTGAGTTTGCTTAGTAAACTGGTAGTTAAGGCTGAGTGCACAGTATTAGGATTCAGGATGATTGATTCAGTCCTGAATATAAAAACAATGCAGAATGTTCAGTTTAGTATGATGACAGTTATGATCCTGAACAAGAATGTAAATCAGCACACAAGGGTCTTTTTAATGTGGTTCAGAGATAACCAACTCCTACATCCACGGCCTGATTTAACAGGAAGTTATCCTCAATACCCTAAGGATAGGTACTTGGGATTTACGTGCCAAGGGATGCGAATAGCCAACTTCCTCTCTTAGGAACTGACCCCTGGGCGTTTTACAAGTCGCAGTCCTTCTAATCAACCAATCTCACACCCTGAGTGGTTTGGTATTCTTGGTTTCCAACTAGGATAGCTCTAGCAGTATAAAATAATGCTAAATATTAGAGCTATCGATCTAAGAAAATACAGAGATAATCCTACTACAACACTAGGGAAATTTAATTGCAGAGTGTTGTTCAAAGTATGCTTTGAGTGCTTGGATTCTTGAGAGCTTTCGCTTGGAAATTTCCCGTTAGCCTTGAATGGGGCTCTCCATATTTATAGGCAAGATTTAAAATAGATCCGTTGGAGGAGATCAAATCAAATCTTTCCTATTTTAGGGTGGTTGCAGGTTAGATGTACTGTTGACCTAATCGCCATGCTTAATCTGGCAAGATTGTCCCGCCGCCTACAACTCTGAGATGCATTACATACCTCATTAAATACTACGCAAACTCCGTACATACGTGTCGAAAGATCATTGGCTTTTCGTTCTAACGACTAGTTGACTTTCAGACATTTGTCATTCCTCATACATTCAATACTCTGAGTCTCTTGTAAATAACTCAGCCTGAATGTTTGTCTTATTGGAGTCTTACTAACATTCTCTTTGTCTCTTGTCCCATAGCATAAATAACATTTTTGCTTTGGACTTACATGATTCAGGTAAACTGAACCAATGCCTAAGTCAGGTCTTATGTGCATTCAGCACAGCCTGATAGGTTATTCAGCCCAGTATGTGTAACCTTTTTGCTTTGGACTTACATGATTCAGGTAAACTGAACCAAGGCCTAAGTCAGGTCTTATGTGCATTCAGCACAGCCTGATAGGTAACATTTACTCTTCACTGACTAAGTTCTGTCCTTAGTATGCTTAGAGTACTCAGTAGAAACATCAGCCAATGGTACTTCCGGATTGTCTTCAGGACGGATCATCAGGCTTCGTTCTTCAGCTTCAATTCAGGCAATCTTCAGCAAGACTGACTCTGACTTCTTCAGAATGGATTGCACTTCAGACTTCAGTAAATTGGGTCGACTCAAATATTCTTCAGTCTTCAGCACGTTCCTTCTGAACTAAATTCCTAACCTAACTATCCTGAACTAGACAAACCTGAACAACTGTACTTAGGCAAATTCATCAGGGGTTTTGGGATCTAATCAAAATACTCAGATTGTCCCAACAGAGATTATTGTTCTTCTCTTGCTCATGCTTAATATTCTTGTAGGCAATGTCTAAGAAAGGTAAGAGTATTGCTTCGAGTTTAAGAATGATTGAAAGTAGAAATGAGAATGAGAATGATGATGGGCTGGAAGAGGAATGTTATGAAATTTATCATTACAAACCTTCGGTATTCAGATTTTTCTTTGGAGTCAATGTGACTTTTTATATCAAGTTTGGGAGATTCGTCAATATGGAGTTCCACAGCGCAAAATATTTTCTTAAGGAGACTACTGAGTTCCTAAAATTTGGAGAGGATGTTGAGGATCTTTTCAACAATGTGGGATGGAGTGGGTTGCTAAACATCCACGACAACTCGTACAAAAAGCTTAATATTGAGTTTCTTAGCACCTTGCAAATCAAGAAGGAAAGTGGAATTCCTACTCGGATTTATTTCCAGATTGACAACAAAGCCCACTCATTGACTATTCAAGAGGTAAACCAAATCTTCGGTTGTGAAGAAGATGCTCCACCAAGCAACTACTACAACAAGGAAAGGTTTGTGCAAGATCAAGCATTGTGGAGAGCTATTGTTAAAGATGATTACATAGTGTTCAGAGCCTAACACTCGAAAGCAACTCAAATCGCTAATCCCATTTTCACTTATGTGCAAAAGATCCTAGCAAATACGGTTTTTGCTAGGAAGGACACGGAGGAAGTGTAACATGAGGAACTCTACATCCTTTTCTCAATGACTATGGGATTAAAGGCTAACTTTGGAGCCTACTTTTGCATGAATCTATCCCATCTTTACTCTGAAGGTGATTGCGCATATGGAGGAATGATAGCCCATTTAGCTAGGAAAGTTGGATGGGAACAAAGTGAAATTGGGAAAGAGTTCGCGTATCTCAATTCAAACTACTTGTTGAGATCGAATATTCTCACAAAGAAAGGAAGAACTCATTGTATCATTGGTTCACCATGTTCGGAGTGGCCATTTCCACTTGTGGAGTACGAGACTCTCACTATAAAGAATGAAGTGAATTGGAGATTGTGCAGCTCGTTACACTTTGAGATTGCAATGAAGTTCCATGAAGGCAAGCAAATGGTGAGAAGAGCAAGGGGAGAGAGTAACTCGAGAGGAGGATCTAATGACGAGCAAGTGGGAAATGAAGAGGAGAATAGAAGACGGAGTGTTAATGAGTGTTAATGAAGTTCCTTTAGGGCTGATTTTTCCACTCTTATACATGAGGTGAATATCCTTAGGGAAAGTCAGTTTGCCCTTCAATCTGACGTGACAGCGATCCGTGGTGATATGTCCTCCATTTGCACAATTATGGCGGAGATTCAAGAGACCCAACGAGCAATGATGAATTGGCACATCGGAGAGGGCCATTTTACTCATCCACATTATCCTCCTCAGTGATGTGTAAAAATGTCATGAGGATGGATAACAATTTTGTATCCCTATCTCGCTTCTATTCCGAATTCCTAGTTTAATTTGCTTTGTAGTGATATTGTATAATGATTGTGAGAATGGTAGGGGTTTAATTTCTTTGTATTGTTATGATGATATTTTGACTTGGATTGATGATGATTGATTTAGTATTGTGCTTTATTGTGCATTGCATGTTCTTGTCTCACTTCTTTGCCAAACTTTTTAGATCCTTGGTCCAAAACAGTTTGGGGGGTGTGATCGTTTCGTCATTCTCATTGCAATGCTATTTTTAGATTAATTTTGGAAGTATTCCTATGCTTTGATGCCTATTGTGTTGATGAGGCCTTGTTTTGCTTGTTAATTTTTGAGATATTGTAGCTTGCTTTTGACTAGTGAATGCATGAGATATGCTTATTGTTGTGTGGATGAGTTGAAAGTCATGATAGGTGTAGTGGAGTTATTTCTTAATTCTTGTTGATCTTTGATACTTTTGATTCTATGATTCTTGAAATTTCATTGATATGAGCATTATTGAGATGATATGAGTCTTGATCACCTATACCCGTGAGTTCTGAGCTTAATTTGCCCGTTTTAATTTTGAACGAATGACATTTCTTGATGTGAGTTCCACACACAAACATGTTACTCTAGAACTTGGCTTTAGTCTTATTTAAGGCTACATTAGATAAGAATTTCACATGATATGATTTGAGGCATTTTCTTTGATTTATATTGAGCCACTTAGCCATATGAGCCCACCAATGATATTATGATCATTTGCTTACCATTTTGTGCCTATAATCCTTTCCTTTGGCTAACCACACTTTAAGTCATTTTCCTTCCTTTTTGGAACTCTCTCGTCCTTATGATTAGTAGAGTGAAAAAAAGGAAGGAAGATTATTGATTTGATGAAGAAATTGGTGGCCAAGGTGGAAAGAAATTCTATGCATTGATTGATGTGAAAAGAAGGTTCAAAGGCAAGTGCTAGCAAAGCGTGAGAAAAGGTTGACTTTTTGCAAAATTATGGTCAAGTTTGACTTTAGTGTTGTGAGTATGATCACAATTTGTTTAAAGGGAAGATTGATTCTTGAAAGTGTGATTTAGAAGATACAAAATGACATGAAGAGGTGAATGATCTCTATTGATTCCTTCTATGTTTTACTAATCATACTTAGTCACTTTTATCCATATGATCCTTCCCTACCAAAGAGCCAACACTAAAACCTTTAAAAGTCCTCAATGATGTGTGATTGATTTGTCATATCAAGTGGTGGAGAATGTAGACTTGAGCCAAGCTTGTGGTAGTATGTGTATATGGTGTGATGTATGAGTGAGCTTAAACACTTGAATGTTGAGTGAAACACCTATCTTGTGAGGATCATGACTCATTGACTTGATATTGTGCTAATTGATTTGATTTTGATAGTTAAGTGGATGACATTGTATCTTAGATTTACTAGATATTGAGTGATGATTATATGGCATTGATTTTGTGCTTGATGCTTCATACATACAATTATTCACCTATCTTATCGCTTCGTTGCTCGAGGCCGAGCAACAATCTAGTTTGGGGGTGTGATTAGGTTGTGATCAGGAAGGACTGGGACTTGTAAAACCACACAGGGGCTAAGTTCCTTAGAGAGGAAGGAAGTTACACGTGTCCCTTGGCACGTAAAAATCAAGTACTGATCCTCAGTGGAAGAGTATCACTTCCTGTTAAATCAGGCCGTGGACATAGGAGTGGGTTATCTCTGAACCACGTTAAAAAGCCCCTTGTGTGCTGATTTACATTCTTGTTCAGGATCATAACTGTCATTCATTTTAAACTGAGCATTTGCATAAGCTTTTAAAAGTCAGGAGAACTCAACTCTTCTGACACTGAATCTTGTGCACCAGCCTTAACCACCTTTTCTAAGAAAAGTCAGAGAAAAACAATTTCAGGAATTAAAACGAGTAGAACTTAAGGGCTCACATTTTGCACGTACTCTAGCTTACTAAGATAGTAGTCCAACTGACTCGCTTTAGAGCAGTCAGTAGGTTTGTTATCTCTACTAAGCTTCCGAGCACAACACTCATACTCAGCCTATCTGACTCCTTACTGACTCGTCCCTGCTGCCCAGCGGACTGTCAGTTTAGTGAGAAATATCAGGATCTTCCTGACTGAGTGTGCAAGAGCATTTTCTTAGGATTTTTGGAAAATCTGACATCAGTGTTTTCCCCCCCCCCCCCGTACACTGATTTACTAGTTTCGGGACCAACAATTACCTTAGTAAACAATCAATACTAGCTTGATATCGCATTGTTTCCCTTTGTTCGATATTATTACTTTGTCAACTTGCCTAAGCAACTACGTCCATGTACACTTGCGTGAAGCATACACAAAATAGGCAAACATCAAGCCACTGAACGGTTTAATTAATTTAACATCTTAACCTTGGAGTAAGGACAACCCTTCTTTATCATCATACCAGAAACAAATTATACTTTCAAGATTTAGTATGATGAATATTTAGAGCCCTTCAAGGGCACTAATCAAGCAACACTCTCCAAGCACACGTTCCTCAGTATTAAATCTTAGTAACTGTCATGTTCTCAATGGGTTCACCTAAGATGCAAAGTATTGAGTCTCATTGACTCTCTACCCATAACAAATCAAAGCTCCACGCACCGATTACACATAGTTATATTTAAGGGACAGGGGTTTAGAAATACCTCTAGGTTATCCCTTGGTCAAGTACGGAAGAATTACCTCTCTGTAGGTCCTCCTCAATGCATCATCATGCACTATTGTAATCCCTTGGTCAAGATAGGCCAATCTGGGATCTACAATACCAAGGGGTGTTCAAGTCCCATCTAGGTTATGAAGTTAGTACTTGTTACAAGATACTAATAATGTGATCTTGTTGTGAGTTATCCGGGGATCACCACATTTATTTACAGTGTAACTTGTACTATAATATCTGAACGGATTGCAATAATTAAATAACATTCATATTATCTAAAGCACAGTGATAAAAGATTTATTTCAAATCAAGCTCAAGATTCGGTTTAGTTATACCAAGTAAAAGCATACTTTCTAGTATAACTCTAACAATCTCCCACTTATACTCAAAGTCTGCTTTTAAGTATATTACAACATATCCACGTCCTACACCTCCCTGACAGAACAAACTACACGAGGTAGACTTTCTAGAGTCCTAGTCTGATTGGGAATCTGAGTCCGTATAACCGACGGGGATTAGACTATCTGACTAATAAACCAACATTCTATCTCAAGTTCTTTTAAGATATTTCAGAATATTTTTAACGGCCGTCCAATGCTCTTTCCCCAGGTAACTTTGATATCGTGCTATCATGCCCACGGAAAAGCAGATATCCGGTCTCATACACAGCATAGCATACATGAGGCTTCCAACAGCCGAAGCATACGGGATGTCTTTCATGCAATCTATCTCTTCTTGTGTCTTCGGACACATCTCTTTCAAAGATGAATCACATGTCTAAAAGGTACAAAATCTTTTTTAGAATTTTGTATGTTGAACCATTTCAAAACAGTGTATATGTATGACGCTTGTGATAAGCCGATCATTCTTTTCTTGCGATCTCAAGTAATCTTGATCCCTAAGACGTGACCGGCTTCCCTTAAGTCCCTCATATAAAACTGATTTGACAACCATACCCTCACATTTAATAACACTGCTATATTGTTTTCAATGAGCAAAATGTTGTCTACGTATAGTATCAAGAATACCACGGCAGTTCCGACACACTTCTTTGTACACACAACTCTCAAACTCATTTTGATCAAAACCATTAGATTTTATTACTTGATCAAAACATTAAATCCAAGCTCGTGATGCTTTCTGGAGTCCGTAGATAGACCTTTTAAGCTTGCATACAAGGTGCTCTTTGCCTTTTTCAATGAAGCCTTCAGAGTGACGCATATAGGTTTCTTCTTCAAGACTTCCATTAAGGAAAGTTGTCTTGACATCCATTTGCCAGATCTCTAGAGACTACGGATGGACTTAAGCATGGCAACCGGCAAAAAGGTTTCCACATAATCGATCCATTTTTTCTGAGTATATCCTTTCGCCACAAGTCTAGCCTTGAAGGTCTCAACCTTCCCGTCCGATCCTCTTTTCCTCTTGTAGACCCACTTACATCCAATGGGTTTCACCCCATTGCGTAGCTCAACAAGCTCCCACACCTCATTTTTATCCATAGAATCCATCTCGGCTTCCATTGCTGTTTGCCAAGAATCTACATCCTTGTCTTGGAGTGCTTCATCGTATGTCCATGGGTCCAATTCATCTTCCCGAGGACTAAGTCAAACGACTCTCCCACGAACATAAATCTCTCGGATTGTTTCATAACCCTCCCACTACGACGAGGCTCCGATTGTGTCGGTGTGTTGCGTGATACATCAACTTGTACCCTAGGTATAGGATTAGGCCTTTTTATCTCATCTAAGGTAATCTCACTTTTGGGCTTTCTATTGTTCACATAGTCTTCTTCAAAGAACTTAGAATACGTACTAATTACGATTCTTTGGTCCTTAGGACTATAGAACATACCTCATTTCGTTCCTCTAGGGTATCCTACAAACAATCTCAATTCAAAACGAGGATCCAATTTTCCGGTTCCGTTATCCAACACATATGCCAGACACCCCCAGATTCTTATGTGTCTCAAACTAGGCTTTCGCTCAGTCCACAATTCTGTAGGGGTTTTAGGAACCAATTTGGATGGTACCAAGTTTAGAATAAGAATCGTTGTTTCCAAGGCATAGCCCCAAAATGACTTGGGTAGCTCCGAATAACTCATCATGGATCTGATCATCTATAAAAGAGTCTTATTTCTTTGTTCCACAACCCCATTTTGTTGGGGGGTACCGGGTGCGATCAATTAAGATACAATCCCTTCTCTTGACAAGTAGGTCAAAAATTCATTGCTGAGGTATTTGCCCCCATGATCCGATCATAGGAACTTGATACTCTTTCCCCTATGTTTCTCGGCCTCGGCTTTGAACTCTTTGAATTTATTAAAAATTTCCGATTTGTGCCGCATAAGGTAAATGTATCCATATCTTGAGTAGTCATCCGTAAATAATACGAAATACTCAAAACATCCTCTAGCTTGAGTCGACATTGGCCCACATAAGCCAGTGTGAACGATTTACAACACTTCACTAGCTCTATTTTCCTTAGTACCGAAGGCCCTCTTGGTCATCTCCCCCTCTAAACAAGATTCACACGTTGGAAACGGCTCAATATGGAGAGACTCCAATTAGCCGTCAGCCACTAACCTTTGAATTTTTTTTAAATTAATAAGACCAAGTCTTAGATACCATAGAAGTGTTTCCTTCACGCTTGATGAAAACTTTCTTTTCTTAGAAATAGCCGATGTGTTATAAGAAGCATTTTGTGTGTGGTATGTTCATTTAATAGTATAAAGATTATTCACCAATGTTTTCGAATAGATGAACTCATCGTTTTGAAAAATAACAACCATATTACTAAAAGAAACGGAGTATCCATCAACATACAATTTAGAAACTGAAATTAAATTCTTTCTAAAACTTGGAACATAAAGAACATCTTCTAAAATTAAAACTTTATCTTCAAAAGACAGGTGCACATCTCCCATTGCGATAGCCGCTACCCTCGTAGCATCGCCCAATGTGATGAGGATCACACTCGCACTAAGTTGTTGGGTTTTCCGGAACCCCTCTAAATTGAAACATACATGATCAGTGGCTCCCGTATCAACTACCCACGAATGGGAAGCATACGCCGCCAAACAAGTTTCAACAACAAGTGCATGAGAATTACCTTGCTTCCCAGCCTTCTTAGGCTTAGGACAGGCCGTCCTCCAATGTCCTTTCTCACCGCAGTTGAAACACTTCCCCTTAGTAGATTTCTTGACACCTCCCTCCTTGGTTACAATGCTCTTTGCTTGCTCCGAGCCTTAGATCTTCTTCTTCTTCTTCCCACCTTTCGGTGCGGAAGTAGTCGGACCGGTTGCCACCAAGGCTTGAGTTTGGTGTCCCATGAGTGTCTTCACTCGATACCAAAGCTTGCATGAGTTGTGTCATCGTGAACTCTTGATTATTCATCAAATAGTTCAACTAGAATTGCTCAAAGCTTTTCAGAAGAGAGTGGAGAATGAAATCAACTTGTGTTTCCACATCATATTCCGCCCCAAGTACCTCTAACTTGTTAAGGTAGCCAATGGAGGTCAAATAAATAAATTTTATTATCTCAAGATGACTTGTTTCATCTCATATTTATAATAAATAAATTTTGTTGCCCCCTCTCTTTGATTTTTTTTTTTTTAAATGAATAAAGAATTGTGTTCTAGATGACTTGTTTCATCTCATATTTATAATGAGGATTCAAGATCAAATATCTTCAATATCAAATATTTCAAATCTTGATTATCTTGAATATCAAATATTCTAATTTGAATATCTTGAATTTCAAATATTCTAATCTTGATTATCTTGAATATCAAATATTATAATCTTCCTCATTATCTTGATGATTTTTTTGGAATTATCTTGTATGTATTAATTCAATGAGATCTTGATTTTATTAGATATTCTTGTATTCAAAAATACATATCTATTTTCCATAAAATTTCTCATGAAATTAAATGCATAATTTTCGAAAAAAAACATTAATTTGGACAGAAAATTATTTTTTTAATTTTTATCATTTTATTCATTGTTGGACATTTAATTGGGCTACTTAAGAGGCCTTTAGGAGAATTAACATTGGATCTCCCAATGGGCCTTGAATTCTAACATTGAGCTCAATGTCATTCAACATATTAACATTAATCTCACTGCACTATAAGATTAATGTTGCACTATCCATCTTAACCCATATTACAATCATATGGCCCCAGTCACTATTTCTTGTGTTTAAGATTCTCTTCTCTGTTAATTAATCAAGCCACTGAATGCTTTAATTAATTTAACATTTAACCTTGGAGTAAGGACATCCATTCTTTATCATCATACCGGAAACAAATTCCACTTGCAAGATTTAGTATGACTAACATTTAGAGCCCACCAAGGGGACTAATCATGCAAGACTCTCTAAACACACGTTCATCTGTATTAAATCTTAGCAACTGTCATGTTCTCAATGGTGTCGCCCAAGATGCAAAGTATTGAGTCACATTGACTCTCTGCCCATAAGAAATCAAAGCGCCACGCACCTATTACACAAAGTCATATTTAAGGGACAGGGATTTAGAAATAAACGACCACTGAGGTCTAATTCTTCATCTAAAAAATATGTACGGAAGAATTACCTCTATGTAGGTCCTCTTCAATGCATCATCATGCACTAGTGTAATCCCTTAATCAAGATAAGTCAATCTGGGATCTACACATCAACCGTTTACCAATGGGTGTTTAGATCTCGGGTAGTTTTTGAAGTTAGTACTTGTTACAAGACACTGATAATGTGATCTTTCGGAGAGTTATCCGGGGATCATCATATTTATCTTCAGTGTAACTTGTATTATTATATTTGAATGGATTGCAATAAATAGATAACATTCATATTATCTATAGGACAGTGATAAAAGATTTATTTCTGATAAAACTCAAGATTTGGTTTAGTTATACAAATTAAAAGCATATTTTCTAGTATAACCCTAACAGCTCTGGAGAGAAAGAGAAAAAATCCTGAACCCAGGAAGTACAGGGGTAAGAGGTAGGCAGACAAGAAAAAAAGGTGGTGGTTGAGTCCGACCCAAAGTATATAATAAAACATAATCGATCAACTCTCTAAAGTTAAAGTATATTTCCACTTACTTCATCAGTATTTTCGTGCAACTATAAATTTCTTTCTTTCTTTTAGTATTTCATAATTAATTTCTCATTGAATAAAAAGCAAAACAACACTTCCTATATTAATAAAGAATTATTTTTAAACAACTATTCATTATTTTATCTAATAGAAAATATGTGATCCACCATATATTAATAAAATAACATATTTTCGAAAAAAAAAAAAATTATGATAATTTTATTGTGAAACTTGTGAATATGTTTTGTCATATAAATTGTTAGAGAAAATTAGTTTTTTGGATATAACTTCTCCCGCATCTACTTTTTGTCCAAAAATTTTTAACTTTTTTGTTTTAGTCTCATAACTTATTTGATTGTCCAATTTTGATCTCATAATTTACTTGATTGTCCAATTTTTATGATACTTTTGTTGAAAATTCAAAAAGAACGTTGTTTTCTGTCACACGTCTTTCACGTGCAGGCCAAAACTAAGGTTTTCCGTCTAGACTGCTGACGTGGAAGTTGTGTGTGTAATTAATTTTTTAAATTTAAAAACTTAGTACACTGGATAAAAAAATAGGACCAAAGTATTTTTCAGCAAAAATATGATTGAAAATGACGTTCTTTTTCAATTTTTGGCAAAAATTGAATTAAAATTGTACATATGGGATAAAAAAAGAGTCAAAATTTTGTGATTAAAATTGAACATGAGATAAAAAAAAATTCTAAATTGTTGACATAATGTGAAGGACAAAAAAGTACTTCCGTAATGGTGGAGTGCATAGCATGAGATTGGCACATCTTCAGGTAGTACACATATTTATAACTTGTCAATTAAACATTTACTTTTAGAAGATCACATCATTAAGCTGAAATATATATTAATTATTTAGTTAAGCAATCTTTATGTCACTAATAATGATTACCCAACCTTGATCTACCCTAAACCTATGACAAATGATTGAATTATGCTATATGCCTCCCACATGGGTCTTCATAAAATATACTACTTCATTCTTATTTTGTTTCGCTCTTTAATTAAAATATATATTTAAAAAATGTATAAGTGGTGGGGACAGTTTTTATGATATTGCTGTAAAATTGCAAGTTGCGATAGGAATAATCGATGTCTCACAACCCAGATTACGACTATGACAATAGGAGATCATAGGACCACAACTAAAGTAAAGTGCTTTTTAATAGTTACAGTGTTGACTCGTGTAATATAGAGAGATGTTAATACATACTTATAGTTAAACAGCTCATCTTATGTGACATTAATTCGAGATTTAAGTCGAGTTAAAACTTTGTTGTGAAATTTATTCATAATATAAAATTAAATTTATAATAAATATCTAAATATTTATTTAATAATATTATTAATATATATATATATATATATTTTCTTTATACACAAATATGTTGAACTGTGCGATAAATATTATAACTTATAAGTGTAACTAACGATCAACAGTAAAAATTATTTGTTTTATAGTACTGCTACATATTATTTGTATGAGCTAAAATACTATTAAGCAGGTTTTTCATGAACTTAGGTTCATATGAAATCTCTTTTTTAGTATTGGTTTTCTCTCATATCTATTTTTACAATTAGAGATGATATATTTTGTAAGAAAAATATGACAATATTTTTTTAAAAATATGGTGTATGCGAATGAATGCAGATCTAAGTAATAAAATAAAAAGAAATAATCACATATTGATACAAAAGTAATGCACTATTTTAAAATAGGTACAAAATTTTTGCATAATAGTGTAAATATAAGTTGAATAATAGAGTTAATTTTTTGCATATTGTGCCAATATGAAAATAGTTCTTATTTTTGTACCGTTTCGTAATTGGCCCAAAAAATATATTTTTATGAATATTATATGTATATTGTGAAAGTGGAGTTTAATAAATATTTCCATTTTTATATATACAAACTTTTTATGGGACAGACCAAAATAGAAAGTATACAATGTTTTTTTTGGGACGGAGTGAATATAATTTATTGACTTTTATAATATAGATAATCTTTTTTTAGAAATGTAAAAATAATTATGGGACTTTCAAATAAGTCATGTGTAAAAATAATTATAAAATAAAGGTACTATTATTGTTTTTGTGTGAAAATATTGCTGTTTAAAATATATGATATTTTTTAAATAGTAGCACTTCTTCAATTATACACAACAATAATAATTTTTTTAAGAAAAAATTACGTAAATTCAAATTAGATAAGTTTTTACTAGTATAATACGACTGCCATTTGTTTTTGGTAGTGGTGCATTTGAATAGTGAATTCACGTAGAGAGGCTTAATTAATTAGGCGTTAATATTACGCTATCTCTATTAAATAGAGAATAGATTTTATATGAAAATAATCTGTCATAGTTTTATTATAAAACTGTTTTAAAATATTAAATATTTAATTAAAAGTATTAAAAAATTTATTAGAAGTATTAAAAATTTAAAATAAAAAATCAATAATAATTAAAATATAATATCGTTGACCCAATTTTTAATACCCTAAATGAGATTTTAAAACTCTTAACAAAATATTTAATATTTTAAATTAATTTCATGATAGGTTTATTATACAAAATGTTACCTTAAATTTAAATAGTTAAAAGTGCGACTAATTTTCTATAACTATCTATCAATATTATGCATGAGCCTTACCGACATGACTCTTAACTAGAAGCTCTCTCATTCTTAATTAAATATTCTCTATTCAGTTAATATCTTGGATTGACGAGGGAAAGACAAAGGTTGGAGTAAAGAAGATATGAATAGTTATTAGCAATACGATCAAAAACTTATGTGCTTTAATTATTTTGCGGTGTACATCCTCCATTCAACTTTCCTAGAATTATATTTTGATTGTTTATTTTTTATCAAATATGGCAGAGTATT
>JAPKLY010002693.1:0-22920 GCA_026898435.1 Prunella vulgaris | reverse complement strand
TTGAAGATTTGAAGGTGTTCTTGAGAAAACTCAAGAACACTTGAAGATACACACACACCCTCATCCCTTGAACGAAGAACCCAGATTTCCAGACAAAAACCCGAGTCTTCGGATTTCACAAAATCGGTCCGGAACAAGTTTTCAAACGCGCACGTGCACACGAATAAATCGAATTTCGGACAATTCGTCACACGCGAGGCTAGACGAAAACTTGCACAGCTCCGCCTAAGCTGGACGACAACTATTCTGGCGAACTCCACCACTCCGGCGACCTCCCTCCACTTTGACGCCCTTCAGCAAGTTACCCCCTCCGAAACCCAAAAATGGCTAACACTCGAGCCGCCAAGGGACAGGCCTCCGCAGCTGCGGGAAGGTCTAAAGGGGGCGATCAAAATCAGGCCGAGGTTGAGACCTCACGCCAGGTGGTGGAGACATCACAACCACCTCCCCAGAAGAGCACCGCAGCTCCACGACCTCCGCGAATTGCGGTGACCCAGGAAGACTTGGCCCCCGCTCTGAGGGACCTGGTCAGCAATCCTGACGAGCTCCAACGCACCATCGCGACCCTACAAAGGCTGCAGCAGCGACAGCAGGACAAACTCGCCTTAGTACCCAGGCGAGCTCCAGCCGCCGAAACCCGGGAGCAGACCAGGCCCACCCAAGGCACCCAAACCAGGGGGGACTACAGCGCATTCCCCACCGAGCAGGAGGCGAGCTCGGCACAAGCTCGCCAGCGCAGGGAGAGGACCGGCAAGGCCAAAATGGGGGAGGAGGGTCCCGCTCCTTACGCTGGAAGGGAGTCGGCCTACACCGGGGCATCTGACACCCACCAATCTCAAAGGAGGGAAGTCCTCCAAGGCCGCCTGGGCCCGAGGTACGAAGAAAATGAGCGTACGGCAGTCCCAGCTGCGTCCCATGGGGACTCCGACCAGCAGCCACGCAGGTCAGCCCACGAAAGGCTGAGGAGGCCCGCCACTGACCGGTTAGGCCCCCACGGCGGACGCCAGTTCCAGCCCGCCACTGAGAGGTCACCCCAGAGTGAGGCACCTCGGGGACGTGCGTCCGCGAGACGCACGACCTTTGAGCACCCTCCGCCGAAGGTGACCCGAGATGACGAGCTAGCCTCACTGAAAAAGGCCGTTGAAATGCTACAAGCATAAGTAGCAGCCAAGTCTGGCGGACCTGACGCCACGACTCTCCCCACCTCTCCATTGGCACCTGCCATCCTCCGCGCACCGGTCCAGAAGAAAATTTAATTCCCGGTGATGTCCGTATACGAAGGCGAATCGGACCCAAAAGTCCACCTGGCTAAGTACGCGGATTTCATGATTTCAGTCGGTGCCACCGACTCCACCCAGTGCCGGAACTTTCCGCTGACCCTAGGGGACCGAGCTCACCGCTGGTTCTCTTCACTCGCCCCGGGGTCTATCTGCTCATTTAGCCAACTCTCACGGGAGTTCCTGACCCACTTCTTTGGGTTCGGATCTTACCTTACCCAGAAGCACCGGCTCGCCAACATCCACCAAGGAGAGAGCGAGACCGACCAGCAATACCTGGAAAGGTTCGACAAAATCCTACTGGAAGGCGAGCCAGTGAGCGAAGATACCAAGGTCATCGCAGCGATGGCCGGACTTAGGAGAGGCACCGACCTCTGGAAGGAGATGCACCTCGCATGTCCCAACACTTACAGTGAATTCCGCCACAAGGCGGGGGTGTTTGCGGCTATGCAGGAGGCACTACTGAAAGAAGTTGGTGCCCACGAGGAAAGGAAGCCCTACGGGAAGAAGTCCGGGGGACACCTACAAAGCTCCCCGGAACTTAAAGGCCTTTGGCGAGGGAGACGAGCTCAAAGAAAAGCTCAACCAGGTCCTCACTGTCTCCGTCGACCATGTCTTCACTGCCGTCCAAGGTAAGGCCATGCTGGAGGAGCCAAGGCGGATCCGCCAGGACCGCACGAAGCTCAACCCCAACAAATTCTGTGCCTACCATCAGGCCATCGGCCACTTCACCAGCGAGTGCCGAGACCTCCTCAAGCAACTCTGGAAATTTTACGAGGAGGGGAAATTGGCCGAGTTCGTGAAGAAGGCCCCAGCTAAGAGACCGAGGTTCGAAAGGAGGGCTACCTCTGACGACGAGGAGGAGAAAGCAGACCAACCTGGTCCCCATCACAGACGGAGGACACCTCCCCAACCTCAGCAAAACATGGAGCCTACTCGGGAACTCTTGGCTCTTGAGGAAGAAATTGGAGCTGCAGGAGGTCTCCAGGACGGGGGATCCTCCATATCGAAGAGAAAAAGGAAGGTCGAGATCCGGGCCATAAACCAAGTTCAGGAGGGCAGCTCCGGCCCCAGGACCGTCTCACAGCTTACTGACGAGCTGACATTCTCCGCGGCGGACTTGGAAGGGGTACTGATGCCCCACAACGACTCGTTGGTGATAACCGCCAACATCATGAACGTCCGAGTTCACAGGCTACTTGTGGACACCGGCGCATTCACCAACATCCTCTTCAAGTCCACCTTGGATGCCTTAGGTGATTTTGAGTCGTACCTGGAACCTAGCAATGCTAGGATAGTGGGGTTCGGAGAAGCTGTAACCGTCCCCCTAGGTAGTGTTAGGTTGAGCGTCCAACTTGTATCGGCTGAGGACCCCGAAAGGAGACTGACTAGGCTCATAGATTTCCTAGTTGTCGACCAGCAGTCATCCTACAACGGGTTCCTTGTCCGCCCTTTTATTAATGAATTCAAAGTGGCGTGTTCGACCTACTACTACTGTTTAAAATTCCCAACTCCAAAGGGTGCCGGAACTATAAAAGGTGACCAGAAAAAGGCCCGAGAATGTTTACTCCAAATGAAAGATGGTCAGGTCAAGAAAGCGGTGACACGAGTCCAAGTCCTTGAAGAGGACGCACAGATTCCTGCAAACGAGCCAAACATCCTGGACGTCATCTCGGTCGAAACTGAGATGATGGAGGTAGGCGATTTGTCAGAAATCAACCAAGGCATTGGACCTGTGCAAGACACACAACCGACACCAATGGAGGACTTGGGAGATACCCAAGTGTTGAGACTTGCGCAGGGGTCGGTACCTGCGCAGGGACAGCAACCTACTCCCATGGAGGTAGCTGATGAGGCCCAAGGTGGGGGACCTGCGGGAGGTCAAGAACCAACACCAATGGACGTTGACCCAACTCCCCAAGTCACCACACCATCCCAAGCTGACAAACCACCGGAGATGTTCACAGCTGACGAGTTCGCCCAAGCTGAGAGCCAACCCGATGACCTCGAACCGCGCATAGGCCACGAGCCCGCGCAGATGTCACAAGGGGAGTGGGACGAGTTCATCAGCGACCCGAGGTGGAAAAGTCAGAAGAGAAAAACAACCCCCATGGAAGAGTTGACGGCACTCCCGGTGGACCCGGAAAGGGACTTAGAACTTTTTATCGGTTCTGAGTTACCTGAACCGTACCGGTTGAGGATGGAGCTCTTCTTGATGGCCAACCTGGACGTGTTTGCCTGGTCTCACGAAGACATGACGGGAATCCCGTTGGAACATGCTTGCCACAGACTTAACATAGATCCGACAAGGAAACCCGTACGCCAAAAGCGAAGAAAGTATGGACCAGACAAGTACGCAGCTCTAACGGTTGAGGTGGAGAAGTTGTTAGACAACAAGCTCATCAGGGAAGCTTTGTGTCCGCAGTGGGTCGCGAACCCCATCCTGGTGAAGAAACACAATGGGACGTGGAGACTCTGCATTGACTTCACGGACCTGAACAAAGCATGCCCGAAGGACAACTTCCCATTACCTCACATTGACCAGTTGGTGGACAGCACCGCAGGCCATGAGATGATGACATTCATGGACGCTTTTGCGGGCTATCACCAAATAGCTCTGCACCCAGATGACCAGGAACACACGGCGTTCTACACCAACAAGAACATGTATTGCTGGGAAAGGATGCCGTTCGGACTCATCAACGCCGGAGCTACCTACCAAAGATTGGTGAACAAAATGTTTGACCAACACATCGGCGAATCCATGGAGGTGTACGTGGACAACATAGTTGTCAAGAGTTTGAGAAAGGAGGACCACCTGGACCACCTGAAGCAGACCTTCGACATACTACGCCACTACAACATGAAGTTGAACCCCAAGAAGACCAGCTTCGGCGTACACTCTGGGAAGTTCCTGGGGCACCTAGTTAGCCAGCGGGGAATTGAGGTCAACCCAACACAGGTCCAATGCATAATCGAGATGGGAATACCCGATTCCGTCCAAAAAATTCAAAGGCTGACAGGGTGCATGACAGCCCTTAACAGATTCATCTCGAGGTCTGGCGACAAAAATTGTCCATTTTTTGAGGCAATTAAAGCAAACACACGGAGGTACAAAGAGGCAGCCAAGGCCAACAAGCTCCACCTCAAAAACCACTTCGTCTGGACAAATGAATGCCAACGAGCCTTCGAAGATATCAAAATATACCTGGCGGATACACAGATTCTGTCGAAGCCAATACCTGGAGAGAAGCTGTATCTGTACCTAGCCGCGTCGGAGGTGGCCACCAGCTCCGTCCTGGTCCGAGAAGAGGCGAAAACACACCTCCCAGTGTACTACGTGAGCCAAGTCTTACATGAAGCTGAGTTGCGGTACACCCCAACAGAGAAGCTGGCTTATGCACTGGTGATGAGTTTTAGAAAATTGAGGCCTTACTTCTTTGACCATCCAGTAGAGGTGCTGACAACGTTCCCACTGCATCAAATACTACAGCGCCCAGACACTGCCGGACGCCTGCTGAAATGGTCACTGGAGATCAGCCAATACGGTATAACCTACGCACCCCGAACAGCGATCAAGGGACAAGCACTGGCCGACTTCATCGTCGAGCTAACTTTCCCACAAGATCCGACGAGGGGGCGTATAGCTCCGTGGCATCTCTACGTGGACGGATCATCAACTAGCATGGCAGCAGGCACCGGTGTGGTCCTGATCAGCCCAGACAGACAAGTCTTCACCTCCGCAATTCGGTTCGACTTTCGAGCAACCAACAATGAGGCAGAGTATGAAGCGTTGATAGCAGGACTTAGGCTATCATTAGCTGTGGGGGCAACCAATCTTCAAGTTTTTGGAGATTCCCAGCTAATAATATCCCAAGTCCGGGGGGAATTTGAAGCAAAAGACCAGCAGATGATGACCTACCAGAAGATAGCCGCGCATCTGATCTCGATGTTTACACAAGTTTACATCAATCAAATACCACGGCTAGAAAACACACAAGCAGATGCTCTAGCCCGGCTAGCTACTAGCAACGACGAAGCCGAATTCACGGAGGTTGTGATCACCACACTGAAAAACCCCTCGACGTCCGATTACAAGATAAATCAGACCTCGAGTGGGGGGCAAGAGGATAGTGAAGATGGTGAAGATTGGTACACTCCAATCCGAAAATACTTAGCAGACGGAACAACCCCCGTAGACGCCTGGGAAGCTAGCCGGTTAGTAAAGCAAGCTGCCAGATATACGCTGCTGGATGGCCAGCTCTATAAACGTGGATTCTCTCTACCCCTACTCAAATGCCTAACTAAGAAGCAGGGGTCCGAAGTGTTAGAAGAAATTCACGAAGGGATTTGTGGGAGTCACGCTGGGGGGCAAGCATTGGCATATAAAACGATCAGACAGGGCTACTACTGGCCCACTCTTCGCAAAGATGCCATCAGCTTCGCTCGAAGGTGCCGAAAGTGCCAACTTTTCGCACCTAACATCCACTCCCCAGCCAACCAGCTTAAGTCGGTTTTCAGCCCATGGCCTTTCGCGAAATGGGGTATCGACTTGATCGGCCCATTTCCACCTGGTAGAGGCGGTGTAAAGTTCGCTGTTGTAGCAGTAGACTACTACACTAAGTGGGCTGAGGCCGAAGCTCTCACAACCATAACCCAAGAAAGGATGATCAGTTTCATTTGGAAAAACCTGATCTGCAGGTTTGGACTCCCGCAGTCGGTCATCACTGATAATGGAAGGCAGTTCGACGGACAGAAGTTGAGGGACTTCTGCAGTTCATGGAACATCAAGAAGCACTACTCAACTCCGTATCACCCCCAGTCGAACGGCCAAGTCGAGGCGGTGAACAAGATCCTAAAACACATACTGAACCTCCGCCTCGAAGAAAAGAAGGGGAGCTGGGCAGACGAACTCCCGGAGGTCCTATGGTCCTATAGAACTTCCTATAGGGCCAGCACAGGGGAGACCCCGTTTGCCCTAGCCTTCGGGACTGAAGCCGTGGTCCCGGTAGAAGTCTAGAACAAGACTTGGAAGGTGGTGGGATATGATGAAGAAAAGAATGATGAAGCCTTGGCAGTAGAAAAAGATCTGATCGAAGAGACCAGAGCTTCATCAGAAATGAAAAACGCCACCTACAAGCGCAGAGCGGAAAAATATTACAACTCTCAGGTCCGAGACCGAAAGTTCAAGGTCGGAGACCTGGTGTTGAAAAAGAAATTGATGACCCCACCAGGTGTATTCGGTTCAAATTGGGAAGGACCATTCCGGGTCACTGCAGCCTGGCCGAACGGTACCTATGATCTAGAAGACGCAGAAGGCAAAGCTTCGTCATACACCTGGAGCTCGGCACCTCTAAAAAAGTTCTACCAATAGACTAGAATTCTGTAATAGACTAGTCGAAGGTTGGCATCAGAAATGTAGATGGCAACCGATGTAAATTACGTTGCTGTAAAAATTCAGAAAAATTCCCAAGTGTTTGGACCTGTGCAGCTCCCCAATCAGGCGAGCTACACCAGGTCGCCCACTGCTCCTGGTAGCTCGCCAAACCTAGCTCACCCACATGTTCGAAAATCCGAAATGCGCAAGGATCAAGGTCCCAAGCGTTGTAATTAAATAGCTCGAAGGCAAAGGCCAAAGTGCCCAAGGTCGCGAAGGTACTCTTCTTAAAGGGTTGCTAAGCACCTACTGCCATAAGTTAGAAAAATTCGCTAAAAAGACGAAGAAACGTCTAAGGCAAGGTTCATGAAACCCAATCGCCCAACGTGAATCAATCGAAGTGCAGTTCGCCGCCCTAAGTGGTCTAAGACGAATGATTCGCGGCCCTAAGTGGCGTAAGACGAAGAATACGCACTCTCAAAACAGAGGTACAATTTGTAGTCGTAAGTGACGTAAAATGAACGATTCGCTTCTCAAAGTAGAATAAGATGAACAATTACGTACCGGGAAAATAAACAAGAACGAGCTATTCTAAGAAATTATAACGTAAAAGCGCAAAAACATAAATGAAAAAAGTTGGACAAAAAATGCTCGACTTATATTCAAAAGGATACTTAAGAGATTTTCAAGCCAAAAATATACTTGAAAAAATCCTAAGTATGAGTAGTGGTGCTGGCCACAAAGGCCGACCAGCTAGCCGTCTTTGAATTACAAAAAGCTCCTTCTGGGCGAGCTGCACGTGCCCTGCGAGCTAAATCTACTTGGACAAAATGTAAAGACTACAAAAATGGAGCTCCTTCTGGGCGAGCTCCGCAACCCGACGACCTACTACAACTTGGAAAGTAAAAGCTAATCTAAGAAAGCAGTAATAAAGGGGGCCTAAGACTCGGGGGCGACCTGGCGGATGGGCATGGCGAGCTCGGCATCAGGAGTGATATTCCCGGAGAGTCCGCTTGTGCCGAGCTCGCTAATGTTTTTCATCGCGTCCCCTCAGACCTCCTGCATCTGCTCCATCATCGGCGGGGCCTCACCTCCAGCATCCCCCTCTGCACCCTCAGTCTCTTGGGCGAGGTCGGCAGTCAAGACCTGCTTCGTCTGGATAATGTTGAATTTCAGACGAGCAGCGTCGAGATTGATCCCATAGCCCGTGAGGTCCCCAATGTTTAATTCCGTGCCGGGAGGGATCGAGGACTTCTCCAAGCAGTCCTCAAACTCGCTGACAAGGGCTTCCCACTCGCTGTCGTTATTAATCCGCGCCCATTGGAAGGAGCGAATTACCTCAGCAAAGCAGAGCACGAAGCCCTTGTCAGTGGCAACCACCTCGGCGAGCTCAAGTGCCTCAGGCGTTATGGCAGTGTCGGAACGGCCCCTGAGCTCGGCGATCTCCAGAGCCTGAGTGGCAACCTCCTCCCGCAGCTTGCGACACTCCTCAGAATTCCCCCGGCTCTGATCCCGGAGGAGCCCTACCTCAACTCGGGTCAAGGCGAGCTCCTCCTCCCGAGCAGCGAGGGTCTGGCGAGCTGCTTCCAATTCGGCCTGTTGTTGGCGGAGGTCGGCCTGGAGTTTTTCTGCCTTTTTAATTGCAAGCCGCTCTGCCTCCAGCGAGGCCTTCGCTTTGGACTCCGCCCTCGCGAGCTCCTCAAGCGCCTTCTTCCGCTCGTCGCCCACCTTAGTGAGCACTTTATTTGTATCGTGGCGAGCTCTATCTGAGGCGGCGATATCATCACTGACGAGCTGAGCCGCCACCATCGCTGCGCAGGCGTAGTGCATCGCCAGCCTCGCCCTGTCAGCAGGCTTCTGCCTCTCGATCATCCCGAGCTCCGAGGCGGAGAGGTATTTGGGGGCCTCGGTAAAAACCCGGCGAGCTGCCCCATCAGGAAGGTCCCTCGATGAATTCAGGGCCTGGCACCGCTCGGCGACATGGAGAGGCTCAGGTCGCTGCGGGAACTCGGCGGGAGTGTACCTGCACATACTCAGATCAGTTAGCAAAAACCAAGGAGATTACTAAGGCTTCCAACTCAAAAGAGGTCGCCCGCTTACCCAAACCTATCGGGGTTGAGCCCGAGCAGGGTATCGTCCTGAATAGGGACCCCGTAGGGAGGCGGCGAGGGCGCACTCTGAGGAGTTGGAGGCGCTGGAGAAGGTCGAACAGCAAGAGCTCGCCCTGACCCCGTTTGGCTTGATCCAGAGCCGCCCTCGGTCCTGGCTCGCTTGGCGATGCGAGTTTCCTCTTCACTCACTCGCGAACCATCTCCCCGGTGGAGAGCTCGCTTCGTTTGATGGGGCGGAGGTGGTTGAGAACCCCGTTCAGGGTTTGAGCCTCGGCCCGCCCCCTTTTTGGCTCCGGCGACCTTCTCCTTTGTTGGGGGAGGTGCTGAGGTCTTCTGAGAACCAGAGCCCCCAGCCTTCTCAGCGGCTTTGGCGAGCTCTAGTTTCTTGGTAGCGTCCAAGACCACCCCCGAAGGGATGCCTTCCCTCCCTGGACGAGGCTTACCCATCTTCAGCTGTCGAGCTAGGAAGTGATAAGCTTCGGGAACCTCAACGGGCGGGAGCTCGTCAATAGGACCTGCACCTGTACAACAAACAACCATGTCAGTTCGGCGACCTTGACATACGAGATAGCGAGCTCTGGAAACTCAATAATGAAAAGGCACAAAACCTCGAGCGGCGAGGTGATGAGACCGGCGAGCCGGCGGCAGTGGTGTTGACACAGATGTTCGATCTCACGGTCCTTTTTCTCCCGTAAGCAACATACCGTCCGCACAAACTCGAAATCTATCGAAACCTCCGGTCTCCCGTGGCTCGACTTGTGACGCTTCAAACCTGCAAAAAGATAGATTAGATCAGTAATCTAATCCGACGCACACACACTAAGGTACGCCACCTACAGCTCGCCTCCCCGTAGGTCTCGGGGGTAGGAATGCGCCCTCCGCGGCCATTGGAAGCTCGCCAATCCCCCCCGATGAAAAAGAACTGCTCTTTCCAATCCCGGACTTTGTTAGGGAGGTCGCCTAAAAATTTTCCCCCCGGGCGAGCTTGAAAAGAGTAATATCCCTTCCCCTCCCTCGCTTGTCTGATCACGATGAAGAGCTCGTTAATCTCCACCGTGCTCAGCCGGTTTTCATAACCCTCGAGGCCGAAGACAGTCAGGGCGGCCAACAAATTACTCCATGCATTCGGAGTGAGTTGGGTGATAGCGAGGCCCGTGTCCGCCAAAAATTGCCCAATTATGGGGTGGAGGGGAAGGGTGAGCCCTGCCTCCAGGGTGTGATAATTCATGGCTGTGAGCCCAGCAGGGGGGAGGTCGGCTCGCTCTTTCTCCTCGGCAGGATACATAAAAATGTCCAGCGGGATGCGGAACCGCCTCCGAATATCCGGAAGGGCGAACTCGCTCATGATGCTCTCCACCCCGTTGGCCTTAAGATCAGACTTGCCAGCGGCTTTTCGAATCGGAGCTCGCCGGGGTAGGGGGAAGCTCGCCCCATGAGTTCTCACATATTCGCCCCAGTCGAACTCATTTACGACCTCGGCGGAGACTTGATATTCAGGGAGCTTGGGGAAGGGAAAGTCGATAAAATGGAGGTATTCGTAAGTGACCTCCGTCCCCGTATCCTCATCGACCTCTTCGTCGACCTCACGGGCCAACTCGCCAGCAAGGTCGCCGGCCCCAACCTCGGCAACCTCCTCCTGGGCCTCTTCAGCGGGAGTCGCTGCTCCCCCGCGAGCTCGCTCTGAGTAATCCCAGAGTTCGCGGAGGGGTGATTCCTCACCAGAACTAGTAGCTTGCTCGCTGGAGTCAGAGCGAACTGACCCCAAGAGCTCGCTACTATCTGGGGAAGTTTCAGAGCTCGCCCCAGATCTCGAGGAGAGGACCACAGGTGTTATTTGGGGGTTTGGAAGGTCATCGGTCATTTGTCCTTTGCCCAGGTCACGACGCGGGGGGGTATGGCTCAAGGAGTTTTCAGACATAATGAAGGCGTTCGAAAATGTAGAACAAGGAAAGAGAAAGAGGAGAAATCCGGGTCTCTACCTTGGCAGGCACGTCTAGAGCAGAGGATTGATCGCCAGGAATACGCTCTGAGAAATGAAGGAAGCAAAGTGAGGAAATTCTTCGTTTTCGCCTATTTATAGGCGCGGGGCACAAGCTCGAAATTCCCGAAAGACCAGGGGCCTTTTTGCAAGGAATTTGAAAAGTTATCATTATTATGGGCGGGAATCGAGGCGCTAAGAGATTTGCGTGACGCTTGGGATCCCGCATAGTGTCGACTGAGGCGACCTCCGAGGCGCAGCTCGCTTACTAGCTCAGCGCCCCCGGAAATAGTTCGCCAGACCTCAAGTTCTCCAGCTCGCCCACACATTGGACAAAGTCATGATGCGCACGAGCTGGGGGGCAAATGTTGATATGGCGAACTAATACGTCGGTTTCAGAAATAATCCCCAAGGTTTGCCAGGTCGCCAGAGCTCATCCGAGCTGGAGAAGGTCCAGAGATCGCCTGTCTGTGGGTACACCAGAGCTCGCCCGATACCCCGAAATCTGGTCAAGGCTCGAGAGCTCGCCCAACCTACCGGAGCTCGCTGGGAGCTCGCCCATAAGCTCACTCGTTAGTCAATAGGACCCTGATGGCGCGCTCTTTTTCCCTCCGTCCGGTTTGTCCACAAGGGTGGTTTACGGCGAGGTTTTTAATGAGGCCCATCTAGTCTAAGGCATAGTAGTAGGACGAGGCGCGGTAGGGGAAGCGGTGTGAGAGATCAAGACGAGGGTAAGGAACTCTCGTCAACACCGGAAGCCACATAGGCTCGTAAGGTGCCGTCTCACACTCGCACACCTATAAATAAGACCTCTCTTGTACTATTCACACAATTCTCACAATTCTGGAAAATTAATACAATCCCTACTGCAATATTTCTCTCTCTAAACTCTCTACTCTCCCTCCCCAAGAACATTAATTCAAAGATTATTGTTTGATAGGATTAATCCGTCGTAAAGCCACATAAACGAACACGATTAACAAATTCTATCAACAATTTGGCGCTAGAAGGAGGGGTCGTGCTTTTGAATCTGAAAAATAAAAAAATTCAAGAACAAAAAGTTAGGGTTTGGTTGAAGATTTGAAGGTGTTCTTGAGAAAACTCAAGAACACTTGAAGATACACACACACCCTCATCCCTTGAACGAAGAACCCAGATTTCCAGACAAAAACCCGAGTCTTCGGATTTCACAAAATCGGTCCGGAACAAGTTTTCAAACGCGCACGTGCACACGAATAAATCGAATTTCGGACAATTCGTCACACGCGAGGCTAGACGAAAACTTGCACAGCTCCGCCTAAGCTGGACGACAACTATTCTGGCGAACTCCACCACTCCGGCGACCTCCCTCCACTTTGACGCCCTTCAGCAAGTTACCCCCTCCGAAACCCAAAAATGGCTAACACTCGAGCCGCCAAGGGACAGGCCTCCGCAGCTGCGGGAAGGTCTAAAGGGGGCGATCAAAATCAGGCCGAGGTTGAGACCTCACGCCAGGTGGTGGAGACATCACAACCACCTCCCCAGAAGAGCACCGCAGCTCCACGACCTCCGCGAATTGCGGTGACCCAGGAAGACTTGGCCCCCGCTCTGAGGGACCTGGTCAGCAATCCTGACGAGCTCCAACGCACCATCGCGACCCTACAAAGGCTGCAGCAGCGACAGCAGGACAAACTCGCCTTAGTACCCAGGCGAGCTCCAGCCGCCGAAACCCGGGAGCAGACCAGGCCCACCCAAGGCACCCAAACCAGGGGGGACTACAGCGCATTCCCCACCGAGCAGGAGGCGAGCTCGGCACAAGCTCGCCAGCGCAGGGAGAGGACCGGCAAGGCCAAAATGGGGGAGGAGGGTCCCGCTCCTTACGCTGGAAGGGAGTCGGCCTACACCGGGGCATCTGACACCCACCAATCTCAAAGGAGGGAAGTCCTCCAAGGCCGCCTGGGCCCGAGGTACGAAGAAAATGAGCGTACGGCAGTCCCAGCTGCGTCCCATGGGGACTCCGACCAGCAGCCACGCAGGTCAGCCCACGAAAGGCTGAGGAGGCCCGCCACTGACCGGTTAGGCCCCCACGGCGGACGCCAGTTCCAGCCCGCCACTGAGAGGTCACCCCAGAGTGAGGCACCTCGGGGACGTGCGTCCGCGAGACGCACGACCTTTGAGCACCCTCCGCCGAAGGTGACCCGAGATGACGAGCTAGCCTCACTGAAAAAGGCCGTTGAAATGCTACAAGCATAAGTAGCAGCCAAGTCTGGCGGACCTGACGCCACGACTCTCCCCACCTCTCCATTGGCACCTGCCATCCTCCGCGCACCGGTCCAGAAGAAAATTTAATTCCCGGTGATGTCCGTATACGAAGGCGAATCGGACCCAAAAGTCCACCTGGCTAAGTACGCGGATTTCATGATTTCAGTCGGTGCCACCGACTCCACCCAGTGCCGGAACTTTCCGCTGACCCTAGGGGACCGAGCTCACCGCTGGTTCTCTTCACTCGCCCCGGGGTCTATCTGCTCATTTAGCCAACTCTCACGGGAGTTCCTGACCCACTTCTTTGGGTTCGGATCTTACCTTACCCAGAAGCACCGGCTCGCCAACATCCACCAAGGAGAGAGCGAGACCGACCAGCAATACCTGGAAAGGTTCGACAAAATCCTACTGGAAGGCGAGCCAGTGAGCGAAGATACCAAGGTCATCGCAGCGATGGCCGGACTTAGGAGAGGCACCGACCTCTGGAAGGAGATGCACCTCGCATGTCCCAACACTTACAGTGAATTCCGCCACAAGGCGGGGGTGTTTGCGGCTATGCAGGAGGCACTACTGAAAGAAGTTGGTGCCCACGAGGAAAGGAAGCCCTACGGGAAGAAGTCCGGGGGACACCTACAAAGCTCCCCGGAACTTAAAGGCCTTTGGCGAGGGAGACGAGCTCAAAGAAAAGCTCAACCAGGTCCTCACTGTCTCCGTCGACCATGTCTTCACTGCCGTCCAAGGTAAGGCCATGCTGGAGGAGCCAAGGCGGATCCGCCAGGACCGCACGAAGCTCAACCCCAACAAATTCTGTGCCTACCATCAGGCCATCGGCCACTTCACCAGCGAGTGCCGAGACCTCCTCAAGCAACTCTGGAAATTTTACGAGGAGGGGAAATTGGCCGAGTTCGTGAAGAAGGCCCCAGCTAAGAGACCGAGGTTCGAAAGGAGGGCTACCTCTGACGACGAGGAGGAGAAAGCAGACCAACCTGGTCCCCATCACAGACGGAGGACACCTCCCCAACCTCAGCAAAACATGGAGCCTACTCGGGAACTCTTGGCTCTTGAGGAAGAAATTGGAGCTGCAGGAGGTCTCCAGGACGGGGGATCCTCCATATCGAAGAGAAAAAGGAAGGTCGAGATCCGGGCCATAAACCAAGTTCAGGAGGGCAGCTCCGGCCCCAGGACCGTCTCACAGCTTACTGACGAGCTGACATTCTCCGCGGCGGACTTGGAAGGGGTACTGATGCCCCACAACGACTCGTTGGTGATAACCGCCAACATCATGAACGTCCGAGTTCACAGGCTACTTGTGGACACCGGCGCATTCACCAACATCCTCTTCAAGTCCACCTTGGATGCCTTAGGTGATTTTGAGTCGTACCTGGAACCTAGCAATGCTAGGATAGTGGGGTTCGGAGAAGCTGTAACCGTCCCCCTAGGTAGTGTTAGGTTGAGCGTCCAACTTGTATCGGCTGAGGACCCCGAAAGGAGACTGACTAGGCTCATAGATTTCCTAGTTGTCGACCAGCAGTCATCCTACAACGGGTTCCTTGTCCGCCCTTTTATTAATGAATTCAAAGTGGCGTGTTCGACCTACTACTACTGTTTAAAATTCCCAACTCCAAAGGGTGCCGGAACTATAAAAGGTGACCAGAAAAAGGCCCGAGAATGTTTACTCCAAATGAAAGATGGTCAGGTCAAGAAAGCGGTGACACGAGTCCAAGTCCTTGAAGAGGACGCACAGATTCCTGCAAACGAGCCAAACATCCTGGACGTCATCTCGGTCGAAACTGAGATGATGGAGGTAGGCGATTTGTCAGAAATCAACCAAGGCATTGGACCTGTGCAAGACACACAACCGACACCAATGGAGGACTTGGGAGATACCCAAGTGTTGAGACTTGCGCAGGGGTCGGTACCTGCGCAGGGACAGCAACCTACTCCCATGGAGGTAGCTGATGAGGCCCAAGGTGGGGGACCTGCGGGAGGTCAAGAACCAACACCAATGGACGTTGACCCAACTCCCCAAGTCACCACACCATCCCAAGCTGACAAACCACCGGAGATGTTCACAGCTGACGAGTTCGCCCAAGCTGAGAGCCAACCCGATGACCTCGAACCGCGCATAGGCCACGAGCCCGCGCAGATGTCACAAGGGGAGTGGGACGAGTTCATCAGCGACCCGAGGTGGAAAAGTCAGAAGAGAAAAACAACCCCCATGGAAGAGTTGACGGCACTCCCGGTGGACCCGGAAAGGGACTTAGAACTTTTTATCGGTTCTGAGTTACCTGAACCGTACCGGTTGAGGATGGAGCTCTTCTTGATGGCCAACCTGGACGTGTTTGCCTGGTCTCACGAAGACATGACGGGAATCCCGTTGGAACATGCTTGCCACAGACTTAACATAGATCCGACAAGGAAACCCGTACGCCAAAAGCGAAGAAAGTATGGACCAGACAAGTACGCAGCTCTAACGGTTGAGGTGGAGAAGTTGTTAGACAACAAGCTCATCAGGGAAGCTTTGTGTCCGCAGTGGGTCGCGAACCCCATCCTGGTGAAGAAACACAATGGGACGTGGAGACTCTGCATTGACTTCACGGACCTGAACAAAGCATGCCCGAAGGACAACTTCCCATTACCTCACATTGACCAGTTGGTGGACAGCACCGCAGGCCATGAGATGATGACATTCATGGACGCTTTTGCGGGCTATCACCAAATAGCTCTGCACCCAGATGACCAGGAACACACGGCGTTCTACACCAACAAGAACATGTATTGCTGGGAAAGGATGCCGTTCGGACTCATCAACGCCGGAGCTACCTACCAAAGATTGGTGAACAAAATGTTTGACCAACACATCGGCGAATCCATGGAGGTGTACGTGGACAACATAGTTGTCAAGAGTTTGAGAAAGGAGGACCACCTGGACCACCTGAAGCAGACCTTCGACATACTACGCCACTACAACATGAAGTTGAACCCCAAGAAGACCAGCTTCGGCGTACACTCTGGGAAGTTCCTGGGGCACCTAGTTAGCCAGCGGGGAATTGAGGTCAACCCAACACAGGTCCAATGCATAATCGAGATGGGAATACCCGATTCCGTCCAAAAAATTCAAAGGCTGACAGGGTGCATGACAGCCCTTAACAGATTCATCTCGAGGTCTGGCGACAAAAATTGTCCATTTTTTGAGGCAATTAAAGCAAACACACGGAGGTACAAAGAGGCAGCCAAGGCCAACAAGCTCCACCTCAAAAACCACTTCGTCTGGACAAATGAATGCCAACGAGCCTTCGAAGATATCAAAATATACCTGGCGGATACACAGATTCTGTCGAAGCCAATACCTGGAGAGAAGCTGTATCTGTACCTAGCCGCGTCGGAGGTGGCCACCAGCTCCGTCCTGGTCCGAGAAGAGGCGAAAACACACCTCCCAGTGTACTACGTGAGCCAAGTCTTACATGAAGCTGAGTTGCGGTACACCCCAACAGAGAAGCTGGCTTATGCACTGGTGATGAGTTTTAGAAAATTGAGGCCTTACTTCTTTGACCATCCAGTAGAGGTGCTGACAACGTTCCCACTGCATCAAATACTACAGCGCCCAGACACTGCCGGACGCCTGCTGAAATGGTCACTGGAGATCAGCCAATACGGTATAACCTACGCACCCCGAACAGCGATCAAGGGACAAGCACTGGCCGACTTCATCGTCGAGCTAACTTTCCCACAAGATCCGACGAGGGGGCGTATAGCTCCGTGGCATCTCTACGTGGACGGATCATCAACTAGCATGGCAGCAGGCACCGGTGTGGTCCTGATCAGCCCAGACAGACAAGTCTTCACCTCCGCAATTCGGTTCGACTTTCGAGCAACCAACAATGAGGCAGAGTATGAAGCGTTGATAGCAGGACTTAGGCTATCATTAGCTGTGGGGGCAACCAATCTTCAAGTTTTTGGAGATTCCCAGCTAATAATATCCCAAGTCCGGGGGGAATTTGAAGCAAAAGACCAGCAGATGATGACCTACCAGAAGATAGCCGCGCATCTGATCTCGATGTTTACACAAGTTTACATCAATCAAATACCACGGCTAGAAAACACACAAGCAGATGCTCTAGCCCGGCTAGCTACTAGCAACGACGAAGCCGAATTCACGGAGGTTGTGATCACCACACTGAAAAACCCCTCGACGTCCGATTACAAGATAAATCAGACCTCGAGTGGGGGGCAAGAGGATAGTGAAGATGGTGAAGATTGGTACACTCCAATCCGAAAATACTTAGCAGACGGAACAACCCCCGTAGACGCCTGGGAAGCTAGCCGGTTAGTAAAGCAAGCTGCCAGATATACGCTGCTGGATGGCCAGCTCTATAAACGTGGATTCTCTCTACCCCTACTCAAATGCCTAACTAAGAAGCAGGGGTCCGAAGTGTTAGAAGAAATTCACGAAGGGATTTGTGGGAGTCACGCTGGGGGGCAAGCATTGGCATATAAAACGATCAGACAGGGCTACTACTGGCCCACTCTTCGCAAAGATGCCATCAGCTTCGCTCGAAGGTGCCGAAAGTGCCAACTTTTCGCACCTAACATCCACTCCCCAGCCAACCAGCTTAAGTCGGTTTTCAGCCCATGGCCTTTCGCGAAATGGGGTATCGACTTGATCGGCCCATTTCCACCTGGTAGAGGCGGTGTAAAGTTCGCTGTTGTAGCAGTAGACTACTACACTAAGTGGGCTGAGGCCGAAGCTCTCACAACCATAACCCAAGAAAGGATGATCAGTTTCATTTGGAAAAACCTGATCTGCAGGTTTGGACTCCCGCAGTCGGTCATCACTGATAATGGAAGGCAGTTCGACGGACAGAAGTTGAGGGACTTCTGCAGTTCATGGAACATCAAGAAGCACTACTCAACTCCGTATCACCCCCAGTCGAACGGCCAAGTCGAGGCGGTGAACAAGATCCTAAAACACATACTGAACCTCCGCCTCGAAGAAAAGAAGGGGAGCTGGGCAGACGAACTCCCGGAGGTCCTATGGTCCTATAGAACTTCCTATAGGGCCAGCACAGGGGAGACCCCGTTTGCCCTAGCCTTCGGGACTGAAGCCGTGGTCCCGGTAGAAGTCTAGAACAAGACTTGGAAGGTGGTGGGATATGATGAAGAAAAGAATGATGAAGCCTTGGCAGTAGAAAAAGATCTGATCGAAGAGACCAGAGCTTCATCAGAAATGAAAAACGCCACCTACAAGCGCAGAGCGGAAAAATATTACAACTCTCAGGTCCGAGACCGAAAGTTCAAGGTCGGAGACCTGGTGTTGAAAAAGAAATTGATGACCCCACCAGGTGTATTCGGTTCAAATTGGGAAGGACCATTCCGGGTCACTGCAGCCTGGCCGAACGGTACCTATGATCTAGAAGACGCAGAAGGCAAAGCTTCGTCATACACCTGGAGCTCGGCACCTCTAAAAAAGTTCTACCAATAGACTAGAATTCTGTAATAGACTAGTCGAAGGTTGGCATCAGAAATGTAGATGGCAACCGATGTAAATTACGTTGCTGTAAAAATTCAGAAAAATTCCCAAGTGTTTGGACCTGTGCAGCTCCCCAATCAGGCGAGCTACACCAGGTCGCCCACTGCTCCTGGTAGCTCGCCAAACCTAGCTCACCCACATGTTCGAAAATCCGAAATGCGCAAGGATCAAGGTCCCAAGCGTTGTAATTAAATAGCTCGAAGGCAAAGGCCAAAGTGCCCAAGGTCGCGAAGGTACTCTTCTTAAAGGGTTGCTAAGCACCTACTGCCATAAGTTAGAAAAATTCGCTAAAAAGACGAAGAAACGTCTAAGGCAAGGTTCATGAAACCCAATCGCCCAACGTGAATCAATCGAAGTGCAGTTCGCCGCCCTAAGTGGTCTAAGACGAATGATTCGCGGCCCTAAGTGGCGTAAGACGAAGAATACGCACTCTCAAAACAGAGGTACAATTTGTAGTCGTAAGTGACGTAAAATGAACGATTCGCTTCTCAAAGTAGAATAAGATGAACAATTACGTACCGGGAAAATAAACAAGAACGAGCTATTCTAAGAAATTATAACGTAAAAGCGCAAAAACATAAATGAAAAAAGTTGGACAAAAAATGCTCGACTTATATTCAAAAGGATACTTAAGAGATTTTCAAGCCAAAAATATACTTGAAAAAATCCTAAGTATGAGTAGTGGTGCTGGCCACAAAGGCCGACCAGCTAGCCGTCTTTGAATTACAAAAAGCTCCTTCTGGGCGAGCTGCACGTGCCCTGCGAGCTAAATCTACTTGGACAAAATGTAAAGACTACAAAAATGGAGCTCCTTCTGGGCGAGCTCCGCAACCCGACGACCTACTACAACTTGGAAAGTAAAAGCTAATCTAAGAAAGCAGTAATAAAGGGGGCCTAAGACTCGGGGGCGACCTGGCGGATGGGCATGGCGAGCTCGGCATCAGGAGTGATATTCCCGGAGAGTCCGCTTGTGCCGAGCTCGCTAATGTTTTTCATCGCGTCCCCTCAGACCTCCTGCATCTGCTCCATCATCGGCGGGGCCTCACCTCCAGCATCCCCCTCTGCACCCTCAGTCTCTTGGGCGAGGTCGGCAGTCAAGACCTGCTTCGTCTGGATAATGTTGAATTTCAGACGAGCAGCGTCGAGATTGATCCCATAGCCCGTGAGGTCCCCAATGTTTAATTCCGTGCCGGGAGGGATCGAGGACTTCTCCAAGCAGTCCTCAAACTCGCTGACAAGGGCTTCCCACTCGCTGTCGTTATTAATCCGCGCCCATTGGAAGGAGCGAATTACCTCAGCAAAGCAGAGCACGAAGCCCTTGTCAGTGGCAACCACCTCGGCGAGCTCAAGTGCCTCAGGCGTTATGGCAGTGTCGGAACGGCCCCTGAGCTCGGCGATCTCCAGAGCCTGAGTGGCAACCTCCTCCCGCAGCTTGCGACACTCCTCAGAATTCCCCCGGCTCTGATCCCGGAGGAGCCCTACCTCAACTCGGGTCAAGGCGAGCTCCTCCTCCCGAGCAGCGAGGGTCTGGCGAGCTGCTTCCAATTCGGCCTGTTGTTGGCGGAGGTCGGCCTGGAGTTTTTCTGCCTTTTTAATTGCAAGCCGCTCTGCCTCCAGCGAGGCCTTCGCTTTGGACTCCGCCCTCGCGAGCTCCTCAAGCGCCTTCTTCCGCTCGTCGCCCACCTTAGTGAGCACTTTATTTGTATCGTGGCGAGCTCTATCTGAGGCGGCGATATCATCACTGACGAGCTGAGCCGCCACCATCGCTGCGCAGGCGTAGTGCATCGCCAGCCTCGCCCTGTCAGCAGGCTTCTGCCTCTCGATCATCCCGAGCTCCGAGGCGGAGAGGTATTTGGGGGCCTCGGTAAAAACCCGGCGAGCTGCCCCATCAGGAAGGTCCCTCGATGAATTCAGGGCCTGGCACCGCTCGGCGACATGGAGAGGCTCAGGTCGCTGCGGGAACTCGGCGGGAGTGTACCTGCACATACTCAGATCAGTTAGCAAAAACCAAGGAGATTACTAAGGCTTCCAACTCAAAAGAGGTCGCCCGCTTACCCAAACCTATCGGGGTTGAGCCCGAGCAGGGTATCGTCCTGAATAGGGACCCCGTAGGGAGGCGGCGAGGGCGCACTCTGAGGAGTTGGAGGCGCTGGAGAAGGTCGAACAGCAAGAGCTCGCCCTGACCCCGTTTGGCTTGATCCAGAGCCGCCCTCGGTCCTGGCTCGCTTGGCGATGCGAGTTTCCTCTTCACTCACTCGCGAACCATCTCCCCGGTGGAGAGCTCGCTTCGTTTGATGGGGCGGAGGTGGTTGAGAACCCCGTTCAGGGTTTGAGCCTCGGCCCGCCCCCTTTTTGGCTCCGGCGACCTTCTCCTTTGTTGGGGGAGGTGCTGAGGTCTTCTGAGAACCAGAGCCCCCAGCCTTCTCAGCGGCTTTGGCGAGCTCTAGTTTCTTGGTAGCGTCCAAGACCACCCCCGAAGGGATGCCTTCCCTCCCTGGACGAGGCTTACCCATCTTCAGCTGTCGAGCTAGGAAGTGATAAGCTTCGGGAACCTCAACGGGCGGGAGCTCGTCAATAGGACCTGCACCTGTACAACAAACAACCATGTCAGTTCGGCGACCTTGACATACGAGATAGCGAGCTCTGGAAACTCAATAATGAAAAGGCACAAAACCTCGAGCGGCGAGGTGATGAGACCGGCGAGCCGGCGGCAGTGGTGTTGACACAGATGTTCGATCTCACGGTCCTTTTTCTCCCGTAAGCAACATACCGTCCGCACAAACTCGAAATCTATCGAAACCTCCGGTCTCCCGTGGCTCGACTTGTGACGCTTCAAACCTGCAAAAAGATAGATTAGATCAGTAATCTAATCCGACGCACACACACTAAGGTACGCCACCTACAGCTCGCCTCCCCGTAGGTCTCGGGGGTAGGAATGCGCCCTCCGCGGCCATTGGAAGCTCGCCAATCCCCCCCGATGAAAAAGAACTGCTCTTTCCAATCCCGGACTTTGTTAGGGAGGTCGCCTAAAAATTTTCCCCCCGGGCGAGCTTGAAAAGAGTAATATCCCTTCCCCTCCCTCGCTTGTCTGATCACGATGAAGAGCTCGTTAATCTCCACCGTGCTCAGCCGGTTTTCATAACCCTCGAGGCCGAAGACAGTCAGGGCGGCCAACAAATTACTCCATGCATTCGGAGTGAGTTGGGTGATAGCGAGGCCCGTGTCCGCCAAAAATTGCCCAATTATGGGGTGGAGGGGAAGGGTGAGCCCTGCCTCCAGGGTGTGATAATTCATGGCTGTGAGCCCAGCAGGGGGGAGGTCGGCTCGCTCTTTCTCCTCGGCAGGATACATAAAAATGTCCAGCGGGATGCGGAACCGCCTCCGAATATCCGGAAGGGCGAACTCGCTCATGATGCTCTCCACCCCGTTGGCCTTAAGATCAGACTTGCCAGCGGCTTTTCGAATCGGAGCTCGCCGGGGTAGGGGGAAGCTCGCCCCATGAGTTCTCACATATTCGCCCCAGTCGAACTCATTTACGACCTCGGCGGAGACTTGATATTCAGGGAGCTTGGGGAAGGGAAAGTCGATAAAATGGAGGTATTCGTAAGTGACCTCCGTCCCCGTATCCTCATCGACCTCTTCGTCGACCTCACGGGCCAACTCGCCAGCAAGGTCGCCGGCCCCAACCTCGGCAACCTCCTCCTGGGCCTCTTCAGCGGGAGTCGCTGCTCCCCCGCGAGCTCGCTCTGAGTAATCCCAGAGTTCGCGGAGGGGTGATTCCTCACCAGAACTAGTAGCTTGCTCGCTGGAGTCAGAGCGAACTGACCCCAAGAGCTCGCTACTATCTGGGGAAGTTTCAGAGCTCGCCCCAGATCTCGAGGAGAGGACCACAGGTGTTATTTGGGGGTTTGGAAGGTCATCGGTCATTTGTCCTTTGCCCAGGTCACGACGCGGGGGGGTATGGCTCAAGGAGTTTTCAGACATAATGAAGGCGTTCGAAAATGTAGAACAAGGAAAGAGAAAGAGGAGAAATCCGGGTCTCTACCTTGGCAGGCACGTCTAGAGCAGAGGATTGATCGCCAGGAATACGCTCTGAGAAATGAAGGAAGCAAAGTGAGGAAATTCTTCGTTTTCGCCTATTTATAGGCGCGGGGCACAAGCTCGAAATTCCCGAAAGACCAGGGGCCTTTTTGCAAGGAATTTGAAAAGTTATCATTATTATGGGCGGGAATCGAGGCGCTAAGAGATTTGCGTGACGCTTGGGATCCCGCATAGTGTCGACTGAGGCGACCTCCGAGGCGCAGCTCGCTTACTAGCTCAGCGCCCCCGGAAATAGTTCGCCAGACCTCAAGTTCTCCAGCTCGCCCACACATTGGACAAAGTCATGATGCGCACGAGCTGGGGGG
>JAPKLY010002692.1:4844-15648 GCA_026898435.1 Prunella vulgaris | reverse complement strand
TGATTTGTTTTATATCATCAAAACATCTAACATAGATATCCTAACAACACCTCAGCTGGTCTTCTTGACTTCGTCTGGATATGTCTTTTATCCATGGTCCTTGTCTTGTCTGCGACGTGCTCTCAGCTGATCTACTAATCTTCTGATATCAGCTGATCTTCTCTTCAGCTAATGGCTGATATTAACTTCCCTGATGATCTGCTCTCGATGCTCCAGTGTCAGCTGCTTAAAACTTCTGTCTTCTAAAGTCGGCTAAGTCCACAAGGTCTCAGTTGGTCTTCTCTTCTATGATAGCTTCGGATCTTCTAGGCAGCAAGGTAGGTTCCCCCTCACTTGAACCTATCTAATCCTAACTACTCATCAGCTGACTAACATGTTCAGCTGGTCCTATTACAAGCTGATTGGTTTATTATATCATCAAAACATCTAACACAGAAATCCTAACAAGTTCCCCCTTTTTGATGATATCAAAACCAACTCAGCTGGTCTCAACAGATAAGCATATTCAATTACAATCAAGATCAACATAGGACAGAAAAGAAGATCTTTAAGTAAGATCTTTTAGACAGAATCAAAATACAGCTGACAACAAGTAGTTGTCTGGAATCATAAAGCTTTATTAATAATCAAAAGAGAAAGAACAATCAGAAATAAAGATACATAATCATCAGCTGACTCAGCTGGACTATTACATGAGGAGAGGTCTTCTGCTGCTGAGAGGAACTTGCAACCAATCCAGGAATCTCTTCTCTATCTCCTTCAAAGCTGGCAGGGAGTTGTCAGAAAGTTGATGAAAGAATTGAGTGATCTGCAGCCAATGCTTCCTAATTTCCACCCAATCTATCTTCCCACTCTGATCAGTTGGGGTTGGAAGATACTCAATCTCTGGCAACTCTGGTTGAACCTCTACCTTAAGCATCTCTTCTGTGATAGCTCTGAAGAACTTGGGAAAAGTCTCCTTCAACCAGTCTCTGAACTCAGCATTTTTCTCTCTTTCTCCTCTGGTATCTTTTTCTCTGAGGACATAGAAGTGGATCATGGTTTTGGCTTTAATAGTTTTCTAGAGATCCACCAGCTCATCAGACAATTGATTGTAGAACATATCAATTGGTCCATCAACTAGAGGCTCATTTGGATCTCTGATGAACTTTCCACTCCTAGTCCTGCTGCCTTGAGCGACTGTCTTCCCTTTCTTCTTCAACTTCCTCTCAGAGAGGCCATCTCAGCTTGCAAGACAGCAATAGCAGCTGAGTTCTTCTCTTCCCCCTTTTTGATATCATCAATAACTGTGGCAGAGGGTAGAGAAGTAGGAAGGTTGTCCACAACAGCTTTAAGGTCCTCCTGACCGTGTTTGCACTCAGCAATTTGTCCTTCCAACCTTTCGGAGACCAATCTGAATCTTTCAGACTCAGCAGCAAGAGAAGCAGATGCATCATCATTGAAAGCCCTGGCAGTTGCCTTGAAGTTCTGGAGAGTATTGAAGAATTCAATTCGGGTGGCATACAAGCTGTCCTCCATAACTTCCTTCAGCTTGTTGCGATGGTCCAGCAGGACTTGATGAACATGAGTTTCAATCATAGAGGGGGCAGCAGACTTGGCAGCAAGAAGAGTAGCTTTGACCTCCCTGATGTGGTCATCAAAATATCCTTTCAATTGATCCAAAAGTGCAGGAGTTACCTGATCAGCAGGGGAGCTCTCAAAGCTTGCTGCTGGAGGAATAAATTCAGTTTCTGCTGTTTCAGGGCAATCCAGTGCCACCCTATCCTTGAGCAACAGAGCTCGAGCCACCTTCTTCAGCCCTTCAGGGGTCGTCAGCTGAGATGGAGCCTTAACCTCCAAGACCTCCATCAAAATTTCCTCCCATTCAGTAAATGCTGCCTCTCCCATCTCCTTTATTAGGGCCAGAAAGAATGTGACTGGCCCTTCTCTTGCTTGCGCCCAGGCAAGCCCATCAGCAAGTATGTCCTGGTAGGCTGGATAAGGGTTGAGTTCGGGAATGCAGAGGGAAAGGTGGGCAAGGGCAGAAATAATCATCCCTCGTTCAAGAGGCCCTTTTGAACGATGGTGAGATAGGCGTGCTTGTTTGGCCATTTCTGAGGGGGAGTTGGGGTCATCAAGGTTGATAGGTTTAGGGTGAGAGGGTTTGGGGATAGCTGAAGGCTCACCAGAGGTAGCTATCTCCTCTGGTTCATTGTCGATTGGGATTTGTGAAGGTGTGGGATCAGCTGGGGTGGAATGTAGGGAAGGATCAGAGAGAGAAGAAGGTGAAGCTGGCCTGATAGGTGAGGCAGCTAAAGGTATCTCTGCTGATGGAGCATCTCCAGAGGAATGTAGCACTTCAGTCTCAGCAACTGAGGGCTCAGCTGATTCCCTCTCCTCAGACTCCTCTTCCTCTCCATCAGAGTCAGATCCAGAATTCTCATCTGATTCAGCCTTCTCAGCTGATTCTTCCATAGCTTGCTCTTCTTCTTCATCAGAAGACTCGTCAACCAGCAGAGTGGCCCTCTCTGCTGAAGATTTCTTCTTCAGACTGCTTAACACAGCAGTATCATCCTCTTCATCTGAATCAAAAGAAAGCTTCCTTTGAACTGGAGTGGTTTCCTTCTTAGATTTCTTCTTTTTATCCCCTCCAGCAGGCTTTGAAGCCTTCCTCTTCTGCTTCTTCTTATGACCAGCAGAAGGACCAGGTGCAGAAGCTACAGGATCAGCTAAGGAGTCTGAATCTGCTGGCCCAATAACGTCCAAGTTACTTCCCCTCAAGAACTTGGTGTGGTTGTACTCAACAACACATTCCTCATCCTACTCATGCTGGGGCAACAGTTGATCCAGGATGATAGTTATCTTGGTGGCCATGGAGCACTTGGATTTGAAGCCATAAACCTGTTGTCCACCCACTTCCTTCACCGTACACCTCTTGGACTCCTGTTCCAGGCGGAACCATAGCAGACTTACTCAGTCTACTTGCACCACATCAAGAATAGTACGCGCCACACTCAGGCGGAGTTTGGTAATGGCGTCCAAACTCCCCTGTTCCGCAAAGATTACCTTGGTCACCACATCCATCAGGAACCTGAACCTCCTTCTCAGCATGGATTTCTTTAGATTCGTGGTGGTGTCCCTATGACTCTTCCTGGCCATTAACTTAAAAGTTTCCAGGTAGTCGGCTTCTTTATATTTGTGAGGTTGGACACCAGTGGAGGATAGGCCAAAGATATCAGCGACAGCATCCTTGGAGATAACAACAGCTACTTCATCAACCAAGGAGCCGATGGAGTCTGTGCTGAACTGGGCCCTAAGAAGGAATTGGAAGGCATAGAAATTTAGGGTTTTATGGTCAGGGGGGGTCATGGAGATGAAGGTTCGGAGATTTTGAAGTTGGAGAAGGTTTAGGATTTCTCTGATACCAATTGTTGGATCGGCTGCGTTGAGCAGAACTGATGGACTATCCTCGCAAACCAACACTGGTCTTTTCTAGCGTGCTTATGTCCTCACTCGCACGCACCCTGAGAACTTCACAGGGGGTCACCCATCATGAAATTGCTCCAAGCCAAGCACGCTTAACTTTAGAGTTCTTTCACAATGGGCACCAGAAAAGAAGATGCACCTTGTTGGTATGAGTAGTACAATCAATTCCTTTGAACCCAATATCTAGCTGTAGCCCACGAGTTCGAATGCCTCCGCCCGACTCGGCTAGGCAGACTGTTGGACTCGGCACACCTACCTACTCCGCCCAACAATCCCCTCCCCAACATCTGCCAGGTAACTCATCTGCAACAGATGCCTCCACTGGGGATCGAACTCGTGACCTGTGCTCTGATACCACTTGTTGGTCCCAAAGGCAGGATTTTAGGGAAGAATACCTTTGAACAAGTCTAGAAGGGGGGGGTTGAATAGACTTGTAAGTATTCAAAAACCTTTTTCAAATTATTCGGCTTATTCAGAAAACCAGCAGACTACTTGAAGTAGTCTGATTTTGAAAGTAGTGCGCTTTGAATAGTGCGGAAACTTTTTGAATGAAAATCGGCTTTTAGGTGATGTGCACAATTAAGAACAAAAAGAAAACAAAGAGACACAGAGGATTTATAGTGGTTCGGACCAACTGTCCTACATCCACTCTCCTCAATCCAACTTGGACTTGAGGGGCTCTCTACTAACTCACTTACTCACTTACTTACACAGTTTGAGAGTACTACTCTCTTTACAACTTGTCAATGCTATAATTGCAATTGACTTATCACAGCTTCTACAAAGCTTTTACAAAGGATACGTATGGATGGTGTTTTTCAGCGTAAGTGATAAAACTGACAGAGTATTGGATAGCTTAATATGCGTGTGAATCAATACTAAAATTATCACTATTACTCTAATTTATAGGGTCAAATAACTAGCCGTTGGAAAAGACTAGAAATCTGAGATCCTATAATCTCGTATTCAATCAATCATTGTGATTGATTGAATTCCCTTCTTGATTCCCGTCAATCTTCGCGATCTTCAATCAATCAAGTTTGTCCCCTTGATTGATTGATCATCCATTCTGGGAATCTTCCTTTTATGTCGCAAGTCAACCCTTAAAGTTGATTCCGAAGAATTTGGGCCGAGCACAAAACCTCAGCTGATCTGTCTCCTCAGCTGGTGTATCAGTCTGCTGATACTTGGACCTCAGCTGATGTGCAAGTCTGCTGGTGTACACCTGTTGGTCCCAAAGGCAGGTTTTGGGAAGAATACACTTGAACAAGTCTAGAAGGGGGGTTGAATAGACTTGTAAGTATTCAAAAACCTTTTTCAAATTTACAGATTTATTCAGAAAACCAGCAGACTACTTGAGGTAATCTGAATTTTGTAAATAGTGCGCTGTGTATAGTGCGGAAACGATTTAAAGAGAATTTGATTTTTAGTGATGTGCACAGATAAAAGCAGAAAGAAATACGAAGAGACACAGGGGTTTATAGTGGTTCGGACCAACTGTCCTACATCCACTCTCCTCAATCCAACTTGGACTTGAGGGACTCTCCACTAACTCACTTACTCACTTGCTTACACAATTTTGAGAGTTCTTCTCTCTTTACAATTGACTTCTCACAGCTTCTACAAAGCTTTTAAAAGATAAGTATTGATGGTGTTTTTGAGCGTAAGTGATAAGACTTGACAGAGTATTGGCTTGCTTAATGTGCGTGTATATCTCTACTCCTGAAATTATCACTATTACTCTTATTTATAGGATCAAATAACTAGCCGTTGTGATGGACTAGAAATCTGAGATCCTATAATTTCGTTTTCAATCAATCATTGTGATTGATTGAGTTTCCTTCTTGATTCCCGTCAGTTTTTGCGATCTTCAATCAATCAAGTTTGTCCCCTTGATTGATTGATCAACTATTCTGGGAATCTTCCTTTTATGTCGCAAGTCAACCCTTAAAGTTGATTCCGAAGAGTCTGGATCGAGCACAAAACCTCAGCTGATCTGTCTCCTCAGCTGATGTATCAGTCTGCTGATACTTGGACCTCAGCTGGTGTGCACGTCTGCTGGTGTGCACCTCAGCTGGTCTTCTTGACTTTGTCTGGATACGTCTTTTATCCATGATCCTTGTCTTGTCTGCGACGTGCTCTCAGCTGATCAGCTAATCTTCTGATATCAGCTGATCTGCTCTTCAGCTTATCGGCTGATGTAAACTTCTCTGATGATCTGTATTCGATGCTCCAGTGTCAGCTGAATGAATCTTCTGTCTTCTAAAATTGGCTAAGTCCATAAGGTCTCAGCTGATCTTCTCTTCTATGAGAGCTTCGGATCTTCTAGGCAGCAAGGTAGGTTCCCCCTTACTCGAACCTATCTAATCCTAACTAGTCATCAGCTGACTAACATGTTCAGCAGGTCCTATTACAAGCTGATTTGTTTTATATCATCAAAACATCTAACATAGATATCCTAACAAGTTCCCCCTTTTTGATGATATCAAAACCAACTCAGCTGATCTCAATAGATAAACATATTCAGTCAAAATCAAGATCACATAGGACAGAAAAGAAGATCTTTAATTAAGATCTTTTAGACAGAATCAAAACGCAGCTGACAACAAGTAGTTGTCTGGAATCATAAAATTTTATTAATAATAATCAAGGGAGAAATAACAGACAGAAGTAAAGATACCTAATCCTCAGCTGACTCAGCTGGACTATTACATGAGGAGCGGTCTTCTGCTGCTGAGTGGAACTTGCAACCAGTCTAAGAATCTCTTCTCTATTTCCTTCAAAGCTGGCAGAGAGTTGTCAGAAAGCTGATGGAAGAGTTGAGTGATCTGCAGCCAATGTTTCCTAATTTCCACCCAATCTATCTTTCCACTCACATCAGTTGGAGTAGGAAGATATTCAATCTCTGGCAACTCTGGCTGAACCTCTACCTTAAGCATCTCTTCTGTGATAGCTCTGAAGAATTTAGGAAAAGTTTCCTTTAACCAATCTCTGAACTCAGCGTTTTTCTCTCTTTCTCCTCTGGTATCTTCTCCTCGAAGAACATAGAAGTGGATCATAGTTTTGGCTTTTATGGTTTTCCAGAGACCCACCAGCTCATCAGACAATTGATTGTAGAACATATCAATTGGTCCATCAACTAGAGGCTCATTTGGGTCTCTGATGAACTTTCCACTCCTAGTCCTGCTCCCTTGAGCTACAGCTTTCCCTTTCTTCTTCAGCTTCCTCTGATATCTCCTCTCAAGCTCATCATTTATTTCCCTCTCCTGCCTCTTCCTCCTCTCCTCAGGGGTTTCTTTCTCAGCTAGCTGCAACTCTTTAGCCAGCTTTTCATCCAGATCAGCATTCATAATTCTTTTCTTCTTTTCCCTTTCAACAGCGACAACTTCTTGCTTCTGTAAAGCCTCCGCCATTTTCTGATCTCTCAACTCCTGAGTTTTCTGAGCAGCCATCTTCCTGGTGTTGATGTAATCTTCAACATTTTCTATCCTAGCAGATAGAACTCCTTGATTATCCACCAGAAGAGCTCTCAGAGAGGCCATCTCAGCTTGCAAGGCAGCAATAGCAGCTGAGTTCTTCTCTTCCCCCTTTTTGATATCATCAATTACTGCAGCAGAGGGTAGAGAAGTGGGAAGCTTGTCCACAATATCTTTCAGGTCCTCCTGACCATGTTTGCACTCAGCAATTTGTCCTTCCAATCGTTCAGAGACCAATCTGAATCTCTCAGACTCAGCAGCAAGAGAGGCAGATGCATCATCATTGAAGGCTCTGGCGGTTGCCTTGAAGCTCTGGAGAGTATTGAAAAATTCAATGCGGGTGGCATACAAGCTGTCCTCCATAGCTTCCTTCAGCTTGTTGCGATGGTCCAGCAGGACTTGATGAACATGAGCTTCAATCATAGAGGGGGCAGCAGACTTGGCAGCCAGAAGAGTAGCTTTGACCTCCCTGATGTGGTCATCAAAATAGCCTTTTAATTGATCCAAGAGTGCAGGAGTTACCTGATCAGCAGGGGAGATCTCAAAATGTGCTGCTGGAGGAACAAACTCAGTCTCTGCTGTCTCAGGGCAGTCCAGGGCCACACCATCTTTGAGCAATAGAGCTCTGGCCACTCTCCTCAGCCCGTCAGGAGATGTCAGCTGGGATGGAGCCTTAACCTCCAAGGCCTCCATCAAAATTTCCTCCCATTCAGTGAAAGCTGCTTCTCCCATCTCCTTGAGTAGGGCCAGAAGGAATGTAACTGGCCCCTCTCTTGCTTGTGCCCAGGCTAGGCCATCAGCAAGGATATCTTGGTAGGCTGGATAGGGGTTGAGTTCGGGAATGTAGAGGGAAATGTGGGCTAGGGCAGATATGATCATCCCTCGTTCAAGAGGCCCCTTTGAACGATGGTGAGATAGGCGAGCTTGCTTGGCCATTTCTGAGGGGGAATTGGGGTTATCGAGAATTATAGGTTCAGGGTGAGAGGGTTTGGGTGTAGCTGAAGGCTCTCCAGAGGTAGCCATCTCCTCTGGTTCATTGCCGACTGGGAGTTGAGATGGTGAGGGATCGGCTGGGGTTGAAAAGTGTTGGGAAGGATCAGAAAAAGGTGTGGGAGAAGCTGACCTGATAGGTGAGGCAGCAATAGGTGTGACTGCGGATGGTGTTTCAGCAGAGGAGTGAAGAACCTCTGTCTCAGCTACTGAGGGTTCAGCTGACTCCCTTTCTTTTGACTCGTCCTCCTCTGCATCAGAGCCAGTGGCAGAAGCATCATCTGATGTAGCCTTCTCAGCTGACTCCTCCTCATCCTGCTCTTCTTCTCCAGAAGATTCGTCAACCAGCAGAGTAGGCTTCTCTGCTGAAGTTTTCTCCTTCTTCAGGCTGCTTAGCAGAGCAATATCCTCTTCCTCATCTGAATCAGAATCAAAGGAGAGCTTCCTTTGAATCGGAGTGGTGTCTTTCTTGGTTTTCTTCTGTTTACCACCTCCGGCAGGCATTGGAGCCTTCCTCTTCTGCTTCTTCCTCTGACCAGCAGAAGGTCCAGGGGCAACAGCTACTGTATCAGCAGCAAAATCTGAATCAGCTGGCCCAATGATATCCAAGTTACTTCCCCTTAAGAACTTGGTGTGGTTGTACTCAACAACCCATTCCTCATCCCACTCATGCTGGGGCAGCAGATGGTTCAGAAGAATAGTGATCTTGGTGGCCATGGAACACTTGGATTTAAAACCGTAAATCTGTTCCCCATTCACCTCCTTCACCAAGCACCTCTTGGACTACTGCTCGAGGCGAAACCATAGCAGACTCACCCAGTCCGCTTGCACCCCATCGAGAATGGTGCGGGCCACACTCAGGCGGAGTTTGGTAATGGCGTCCAAACTCCCCTGTTCCGCCAAGATGACCTTGGTCACCACATCCATCAGGAATCGAAATCGCCTCCTCAGCATGGATTTCTTCAGGTTCGTGGTGGTGTCTCTGTAACTTGCCCTGGCCATCAACTGAAAAGTCTCCAGGTAGTCAGCTTCCTTGTATTTGTGGGGTTGGACACCGGAGGAGGATAGGCCAAAAATATCAGCGACAACATCCTTGGAGATAACAACGGCGACTTCATCAACCAAGGAGCCGATGGAATCTGTGCTGAACTGAGCCTTAAGAAGGAATTGAAAGGCATAGAAGTTTAGGGTTTTATGGTCAGGGGGGGTCATGGAGATGAAGGTTCGGAGATTTTGATTTTGGAGAAGGTTTAGGATTTCTCTGATTTCAGGAACCCTAGTCGTGTCGAAATCGACGCACATCTCTGCGTACATCTTTTCTTTGAAGAGCTTCTGCATTGTCTTAGACGCCATACCTTCAAAACAGGGTTTTAGTGCAGAGAGAATAGTATGCAAGGAAATTTTGGGCAGAAAGATTTAGGAACAGAAAATTTCAGAGAGACGTTTAAAAGGGTATATATAAGTATCGAGAGATATGAGCAGTTTTTCCAAAATTAAAACCGATCAGTTTTGATCGTAGATTTGTATTTTGCATCACACAAATCAAAGGTCCAGAATAAATGACCTTTGAGAATTTTGGAGGTGATGCGTGGGTGTCAGGATTTCGAAAGGTTTTGACCGCCTCAAAAGATTCTCCTTTTTGAAAAAGGTAATGATGAAAACACTTTTTGAGAAGATTTAGACGGTGTTAAATTAATTACAACTGACACCTTATTTGAAAAAAAAGGTAATAAATCCCCGATTTTTCGTAAACACAAAGATTTGATTGCCAATTTTCTAAAATAGTTTTAGGAAAATAGGGATTTATTAATTTGTGAAATTTTTTTTTTTTTTTTTAAAAAATCTGACATAAAGATCATAGAAATACTTATCGAGATGCTGATGTGGCAAAATCAGCTGATAGGAGTGATCCTTATGAAAATCTTTTCTGCTCGTCTGGGTCTTCAATGTCAGCTGACATGGACTAGCTGAAGCAAGGTGGTCTTGTCTGACTTTCATAACTTATTCCAGATCAGCTGATGTGAAGATCAGCTGAATACTTCAGCAGAGTAGTCCTCAGCTGGGTACCAGCTGACTACCCGTTTACCCAAAAAAAAACTTTCTTTCTATAGAACTGCCCCTCCATCAATCATTCCTAATTCTGCTACTAATTCTCTGAATCTTGCCTCAGCTAAGGGCTTGGTAAGAACATCTGCTCTCTGCTTCTCCGTATGAATTTTCTCCATCCTGATATTTCCTTTCTCAGCATGATCCCGAAGAAAATGATGTCTTATGTCCACATGCTTGCATCGAGTATGGAGGACAGGATTCTGAGTAATGGCTATTGCACTTGTGCTATCACAGAAGATGGGTATCTCTTCTGTGATCACATGGTAGTCCTTCAGCTGTTGTCTGATCCAGAGCAGCTGAGAACAGCAACTCCCAGCAGCCATGTACTCTGCCTCTGTTGTAGAAGTAGCTACGGAAGTCTGCTTCTTGGAGAACCAAGATATCAGCTTACTTCCCAGAAACTGACATGTGCCAGAGGTTGATTTCCTATCAATCTTGCACCCTCCATAGTCAGAGTCTGAGTACCCACTCAGCTGAAAGTTGTCATCAGCTGGGTACCAGAGGCCTAGATTGTAAGTACCCTTCAAATATTTTACAATCTTCTTTGCTGCTTCCAGATGAGATTTCTTAGGATTTGCCTGAAACCTTGCACACACCCCAACTGCAAAGCTGATATCAGGTCTGCTGGCAGTGAGATACAGCAGAGAACCAATAAGTCCCCTATATTGTGTCTGATCTACTTTCTCACCAGCCTCATCTGGATCCATGCTAAAATTTGCCATCATTGGAATCTTAGCTTCTCTGCTGCTACTGATTCCAAACTT